>JABUQX010065079.1:40000-47500 GCA_015478945.1 Trachelipus rathkii
ATTCTTCTCCCCCATCATTTTCAAACTCATTTGCTTCAATGTAAAGATTTGATCTACACATCTTTTACCACCTCTAAACGCACCTTGTTCTTCGCCAATCAGTCCTTCAGTCACTGGACGCACTCTTCCGACCATAATACTATATCTTCTCTACAACACTCAATAAACTAATTCCCTTATAATACCAATAGTTACCTTATCCCCCTTACCCTTACATAAGGGTACTATTATTACTCTCCTCCAATCCCTCGGAACCATAAACTCCATAAACGCTTTGTTACACAACTTCCAAATTCAATCTATCACCATCTTCCCAATCAAATGGAAATTTATTTAGAACACATATATAAGAAATAATAATATCAATACGTAGGAAAATGATTAAAAAAATATATATATATATATTGGCAAGTTAAAAATGCCAAAAGTACTTGCAAGTACTTTGTAAATTTTCAAGTACAAAAGGTTCAAGTACAAGTACACTGGGTTTTAGATAGTGCAAGTACAGGTACTCAAAAAATGTACTTAAATACAAGTACAAGTACAAGAACTTGTGCTTGAACCCAAGCCTGGTAGCAACTGCTGCTGACTCTTCAATAATATATCAGTGTCCGCTTAAGCAAATACAGAATATCAGTATTAGCTGATATTAAATAAGTCCTGGCATCCTCTTTCCTATCGCTACCTCATTTATATATATATATATATATATATATATATATATATATATATATATATATATATATATATATATATATATATATATATAAATATTAGGACAGTGATACATTTAATTATAGATATATATATATAATAATAATAATGTATATAATAATAATAATATATATATATATATATATATTTATATATAATATAATATATATATATATATAAAATATATATAACAACAATAATATAAAAATATAAATATATATATATATATATATATATATATATATATATATATATATATATATATATATATATATATATATATAAAATGTATATAAAAATAATAATATATATCTAAAAAAATAGATATATATATATATACATATAATAAGCACATCTATATATATATATATATATATATATATAATTTATATATATGGTGAAATTTGGTTTAAAGCTACAACTCATATCTAAAAAACTACAATAGCTACAGCGAAACGGAATACATTGCTGGAATGCTAGTCCAATTTTAGTGCGGAAAATGTAAAAAAAAAAATAAATAAATAAATAAATTAAAAATATATATCTCAAAAACTACAATAGCTACAGCGAAAAGGAATACATTTTTGAAATCCTGGTAAAATTTTAGATAGGAAAATGTAAAAAAATAAAAATAAAAAAAAAAATATTGTTAATAATTATAGTAATATGATTAGAGAGCCTATTTAGAGACCTTTTATTGGTTACTCGTTAAAATAAATAGACTTTCTATTAAATTTTGTTTTTTTTGTTTTTACTAAAGAATACCCCAAGGGTATACCGCAACGATTTCAGGAGTCGGGGTCTCTCGGCCTTCCGGGGAACTATGGGGTAGGACTAATTCCCCCCCTCCGGGGAGGGTCTTCGGAACCCCCGCTCTTTGGTATTTGGGTGTCGCGGGGGTTCCTCCGCCCCTCCCCTACGGGGTATGGAAAACGTCCCCCCCTGTGTTCCCCGTCGGCTCGAACCCCCTACATTGCCGTGTAATACCTTTACAAATAATATATATATATATATATATATATATATATATATATATATATATATATATATATATATATATATATATATATATATATATATATATATATATATATATATATCTTCTTCTTTCTTTATATATATATATATATATATTATGTCCCCTTCTCTCAAAAAAAAGCCAATATTTATTTTATTTATTTTATTTATTTATTTTTTACATTTCCTAACTAAAATTTTACAAGGATTCCAAAAATGTATTCCTTTTCGCTAGCTATTGTAGTTTTGAATGTAGATTTTTTTTATTTATTTAGTTTTTTTTTTAAATTTTGCCAGGATTCCAACAATGTTTTCCTTTTCCCTGTAGCTATTGTAATTTTTTGAGATATAGATCGATGATAGTTGTAGTTTAAACCAAATATCACCTATATATATATATATATATATATATATATATATATATATATATATATATATTTATATATATATATATATATATATATATATATATATATATATGTATATATATATATATATACTGCTACTCTTTCTATATATATATATATATATATATATATATATATATATATATATATATAATAATATATATATATATATATATATATATATCTATAGAGATATATATATATTGCTCTATATGACAATTCGCTTGGTCGATATATATATATATATATATATAGGATCATGTTGATTATCCGCTTCCACCTCCATATACATATCGATTACATGGATCGAACATTTTTGTTTTTTATAAGAATTTTGCCTTATTATTATTTCCTTAATATAACGGTATTACTATTAATTAATATTAACAAATTCTCGTATGAAATAAAAGTAAAAAAATTGGAAAGAACACTTTTAGCAATAACAGAGCTTCACAGTCACAAGAAAATAAATTATAATATTAAGAAACAAGTTATATATATATATATATATATATATATATATAGGTATATATATATATATATATATATATATATATATATATATATATATATATATATATATATATATATATATATATATATATATATATATATATCTCTGCAATATATAAGGCATAATTAAGAACGTGAAAAATTCTCGAAAAGTATGACACTTACAGACAAACCAATTACATATTTGGAATCAGCGTATAAAGCTTATTACCAGAATGTAAAAAAAAAAAAAAACCTACAGAAAACATATTACATATTTGGAATCAGCGTATAAAGCTTATTATATGTAAAAAAGTCGTTTTATGATTTAAAATAACCCGAACACACCTAGGGTAGACCGCATAGATATCAAGAGTTGGGGTCTCTCGGCCTCTAGGTGTCTCCCATCGGCTTGAGCCCCCTAATGGAAATATATGTTTCCTTGAACTTCAATTTTTAGGGGGCTCTAGGGTGTTCGTTAGTTTTAAGTCATAAACGACTTTACATATAATAAAGGCTTGCTCTTTGATTCTAATATGTATTTTTCTGTGAGTTATTTTTCGAGATTTTTCACATTCTGGTAATAAGCTTTTTACGCTGAATCCAAATATGTATTATTTTTATAATATTATTTTATGTATTATTATTTATTAATGTCATTTTTATTACCTTTATCTAATTTTAATATAATAATAAACAGTTACCTGTATTAATAGAAAATTAACATGAAAAATTAAATTTACACGCAAAATATGGATTCCAAGAAGTGTCCTCATTCACCGCCCGAATGGGGTATATAAATTGGGACACCAAATTTTAAATCTTATTTTGTGTTTCATTATTGACATTTTTAATACTTGAGGATAATTTTAATATAGTAAACAGTTACCTATATTAAGTAAAAATTAAAATAAAAAATTAAATATATGAATAAATATGAATTCAAAATCAAGGAAATCAAGGAAAGTTCGAATGAGCTTCATTTAAACTTTAATTTAAATACTAT
This sequence comes from Trachelipus rathkii, assembly GCA_015478945.1. Classification (NCBI taxonomy): domain Eukaryota; kingdom Metazoa; phylum Arthropoda; class Malacostraca; order Isopoda; family Trachelipodidae; genus Trachelipus; species Trachelipus rathkii. Next base: position 43,637 of record JABUQX010065079.1, read on the forward strand.
TAGAATTACATTGATAGTTATTTGTGATCTTATGACCTACTATATGCCCGCGATTTTCAGAAAAAAAATTTAAAAAAGTGTGTCAGAGAAAAGAAAGAAGACAAGATTTACTTAAAGTATATATATATATATATATATATATAAAATATATATATATATATATATATATATATATATATATATATATATATATATATATATATATATATATATATATATATAAGTATATATACTTGCCGCTATTTTACTTTATTGGAGGGGCCACACCGCCTCCAGAAAGCCGGCCACTGCTCTTGGGCGGTTCCACAGGTCAAGAATAGAAGTTACAGCAAAGGTGGTACGGGGAGCGCCCCAGAAGGAGGTGCTCCATTGTGTCCTGGGAAATGTGACATCTGGTGCAGGTGGGGGAGGTAACATTGTCTAGTTTGAATCTATATTTATATTGTAAGAGTTTTCAAAACTGACGGAGTCTTAAAACATAACAGGGCCTATATGGACATATATATATATATATATATATATATATATATATATATATATATATATATATATATATATATATATATATATATATACAGATAACGTAATATCAAGTTATTTCAGAAATGTTAAATCGTCATATATATATATCTTATGTATGTATGTATATAATGCCATGCACTTGTATGTATATATTGTAATATATAGCTGCTCAACTAATATAATATGTATATGTAATAATAATAACATATAATAATATATATATATATAAAAATATATATATATATATATAAATAATAACAAATAACTATATATATATATAATATAATATATATATATATGAATAATATATAATAATATAATAATAACAATAACTATATATATATATATATATATATATATATATATATATATAAAGTATATATATATATATATATATATATATATATATATATATATAATATAATATATATATATATATATAATAATAATAATAACTAATAATAACAATATATATATAATAATATATATATATTTATTTTCGCTTTGCCTACTTTACCTTGAGCGGGGTAGTGGTACGTACAGCCTCTCCCACTCACACCTCCCCTCATCTCGCCCTCACCCACCTCCTCCACCCCCCTCTATCCCTCGCCAACACCCTACCCTCTTCCTCCCTCATCCCTCCCTCCTCCAGCATCTCCTTTATTCCATCCATCCACCTCCTTCTTGGTCTCCCCCTTCCTCTCCTTCCTATCCCCTCCGCCTCCCAAACTCTCCTAACCACTCTCTGTTCCTCCATTCTCACTAGATGCCCATACCATCTTAACATTCCCTTCTCCGCTCTTCCCACCAACCCATTCCTCCAATCACATCTCTCCCTCACCACCCTATTCCTAATCCTCTCCCTTCTGCTAACCCCACAAACCGCTCTCAACCCCTTCATCTCAAATACTTCCAACTTCTTCCTGGACCTGGCATTCAACCCCCACGTTTCACACCCATACAACACCGCTGGTACACAAATTTTTTTCAAACATACTTATCTTAACTTTCTGTGATAAATCCCCCCCTTTCCATAATTCTCTCAGACCACTCAAAGCTCTCATTCCTTCTCCTACTCTATGTTCTATCTCCTCCTTCATCCCCCCCCCCTTACCCAAATCCATCCCTAAATATCTAAAAATCTTTACTTCTTCCAATACTACACCCCCTACTCGAACCTCTAACCCCTCCCCCTCCTCTCTTTCCTCCTCCTCAAACACTAACACTTTACTCTTACCTGGATTTATTTTAAGCCCCTTTTGTCCACACATTCTCTCAAACTCCCTCACCAAATGCCTCAGCCCTTCCGCGTTCTTCGCCACTAGGGCAGTATCGTCCGCAAACAGTATCATGTTCACTTCCCTTCTATCATTCCCATTCATCAATTCCACCCCCCTCCCCTCCCTCACCATTCCTCTGCAAACACTCTCCATAAACAAATTAAATAGCCACGGCGACATTACACACCCCTGCCTCAATCCTCTCACCACCCCAAACATCTCACTCTCCCCTCCTAACACTCTCACACACATTCTACTATTCCTATAAAAGGCCCTAATACCTTTACCTAATTTACCCCCCACTCCATTTTCCTCCAACACCCTCCACAATTCACCCCTCTTCACTCTATCATATGCTTTCTCTAAATCTAAAAAACACCCATACACTTTCCCTTTCCTCTCTATACTTTTCTCCACAAGCATCTTTAGTGTAAACACTTGATCCACACACCCTCTTCCCTCCCTAAATCCTCCTTGTTCTTCCCCCATTCCCCCCTCCGTTAAACCTCTCACTCTCTCAATCAGTATTCTCCCATACACTTTCCCTACCACAAAAGACATATACCTCTATAATTCCCACATTCCATCCTATCCCCTTTCCCCTTATACAGGGGAACCAAACAGCCATCCTCCCAATCCTGTGGTACCTCACCACTCCTCCAGCATATATTATATAACCTATACAGCCATTCCTCCACCCCTATACCTCCCTTCTGCAACATTTCCATTCTCACACCATCCAGACCTGCGGACTTCCCTTTTTTCCTTTATTCAAGGCCTAATAATTTCCTCCATTTGTATTTCATCCTCCCCCTCCCTCCCCAATTCCCTCCCCATCCTCACCTCTTGCAAATCTTCCTCCCCTCCCCCACCCACTTCATTCAATAATCCACTAAAATACTCCCCCCACCTCTTCCTCACCCTATCCTCTCCTCCTATCCACTCCCCCTCTCCTCCCTTAATCCTCTCCCCCAACCCCTCCTTCTTCTTCCTTTTTTTATTTACTTCTTTCCAGAACATCTTGCTCCCCGATTCAAAATTTTCCGTCACTTTTCTACACCATTCATCTTTTGCTCTTCTCTTCGTCCTCTCCACCGCCCTCTTTGCTTCCACTCTAACCCTTCTATATTCCTCCCAGCTTTCCTCTCTCCTACTTCCCAACCATTTCACATAAGCCTCCTTTTTCCTTTTCACCACCTCCTTCACCTCCTCCTCCACCATTCACTCCCTTTCCTTCTGCTTCCAGCGACTCGTGATAGAAATGGATGGGGGTGCGATTTCACATTATATATATATATATATATATATATATATATATATATATATATATATATATATATATATATATATATATATATATATATATATATATATATATATATATATATTTTTTTCCTCGATGATATATATATACTAGGGTTTGTTCTACCACGCCTATGAAATTGGAAAATACATTAAATATTTTCCTGAGACTTAAAGAATAATATTTGGTAGAAAGCGGCCTTTTTTTGCAAAATCGTTATTCGTATAGTTATCATTGCTATTTGTTCTGAATTGTTCAATGAACAATTTATTTATGGAATAAATGAACATTGAACAATGTTCATTTATTCCCTAAATAAGTTGACTGCGATTTATATATTTCTTTTTTACATTTCAGGTACTAGCATGAGTCAAATGATAACACAGAAGGAAGTAAGTCATATTGTGTTTGGCTCAGCTCTGCAGGAATTCCCTACAATTGTACTTCCCACGCGTCTCCAGATTGCAGGACATTTTCTTTTCCTAAATGAACATAAGTATTCCAGAAATAAGGATGTCATTCAAGTGAGGCTATTGTTGACCTGTGAATTCGAGCTGGGATTCCACCATAGCCACTTAAAAACGTTAAAACAAAGCTGATGAGACTGATGGATGAAGGATCTGAAGCATCAAAGCATGGTATTAGTGCGGAGAAAAGCAAGCAGTTTCTGGACAGTTTGAATGAATTGTTTGACATTGCTGCATGTCAATGCAAGAATCTACTTGCATGTAACTGTGCCAAGGACTGAAAATTCCAGCT
>JABUQX010065079.1:52500-55000 GCA_015478945.1 Trachelipus rathkii
TAATTGTTGTGTGGAAGATTATGTCGAGTAGATAGATGACGAATCTGTGCTTTTGAGGTATTGATAATTAAGATTTTTCCCCCAATTACGGATAAGAAAAGATCAGAGATCAGCTGCTCAAAAGTCATCATCCAAGAACGAGTTAATTCCTGTTTAGTTGGTTGACCCTTAAATTATAATAGAGAAAAGGTTAAATTTGAAAAATAGGAAAAGAGTTGGATAGGATAGAACATTCAGGAACACCATTATTAAAAGATCTAAAGGGTGAATGGTGGCTACCTACAACAGCTGCTATAAAAGTTTAAAAATCAAAGCTTTGTTCCAGACTATATCGAATGATTATGATATATTTAGAGCCACGGCAAAATATTCTCCAAAATGCCAAATATCGAGGACAAATAATCAGGGAGTAGAGAAAAAGATCTCAGGTAGAGAGGTTCTTACGAATGCAATTCTGGCGATTAGATATTAGATTAGAAGAATTCAGATATTTCCAAATCTTTCTCTTAAGGATAAATTTTAAAGCTTTGGAAAACATAAAGGTTAAAAGAATTGGATAATATTTTGGAAGTTAGAGAAGTTCCCGTTTTGTTGGCGAGGACTGAATGAACTCATGTTTCCGGCAAGAAATGATGACCGAAGCGGAATGAGAGAGTCGAAATAGTTGCCAAGGAAGGGAGCAAGATCAAAACCACAAGATTTAGGAACCACAGGTGTCTTACTTTTAGAACCATTCACCTTAAATAGTGTCAAGTTCAAAGGGAGCAGATATGAATCTTTAGAAGATAAGATGTTGAGAGTAAATGAGTTGGATTGTTGTGGAAAAGAAAGATTGTTCCAGAATCGCCAAGAGTGGAGTTAGAAGCAAAATATTTGAACGAAGGTTTCATTTTTAGCAGAAATTGCTTCACAACCATAAATATCTTTAAATCAGACAGTTACGATTTTGTGCACTAGATCCAGTGCTCTTAGTCAGATTGTACATCAATTTTTATTGGTAACACAACTAACAGATTGTCAGAAAGAGTAAACCAATGTAGGTATAAACCTAGTAAAGTTCATGAACACTTTCGAGTGGAGCATAACAACATTTATTATTATTATTATTATTATTATTATTATTATTATTATTATTATTATTATTATTATTATTATTATTATTATTATTATTATTATTATTATTATTGTGTGTGTGTGTGTGTGTGTGTGTGTGTGTGTGTGTGTGTGTGTGTGTGTGTGTGTGTGTGTGTGTATTATTATTATTATTGTACTATTATCATGAATCAAATAAGGAATTGGGACGAACTTCTTTCTAGCAATTCCACACACACACCTCCCCAGATGTGATAAGAAAAGCTAATAATAACACAGACGAACTAAGTAATTTCGCATTACTACATTTTAATGTAAGAAGCCTCCAAAAACATTATGATGATTTTCTAAATTATCTGGATTATCAAAATATTAATCTTGATTGCGTGGTGTTGAGCGAGACTTTCCTTAATGAACACAATAAAGAAGTGCATTTGTTAAAAGGATATAATGGATTTCATATTGTTAGACCAAAAAACAAGAGAGTCTCTATTTTCATAAAAAATGATATATGTGATAACCCAAAAATAATATTTTCTAAAATTGACGAAACTATTGAAATCCTGGCAGTTCGAATTGAAAACAAATCCTTCAATGTAGTGATAGTGGGATTATACCGACCCCCTAATGCGTCGAGAATTGAATTCATTAACTCACTTGAATATACAATCCAAACATACTTGCATAACACGAAGGTAGTAATTGCTGGTGACTTCAACATTGATGTAGGTAATAATAGCCCTTCGCTAGGCAGCAACGCGCTATCAAATATAATGATGTCAAACGGCCTGATCAACTACATAACGGTGCCTACCCGCCCTAATAACAATGACGACAGAAACCCAACGCTAATTGATCATGTTTGGAGTAACCTAGAAGCTGATATCAAATCTTTTGTAATAAAAACAGATATGACGGATCATTACCCCTGTATTGTAAAATTTTACATTAATAAAACACGAACACTTACTACCATAAATTATAGGCAGGACGATGAAAATTGCAGACGTACTTTTATAAGTAAGTTAAATGAGGTTGACTTTTCATACATACAGAATGACCAGATTGACATCCATTCAAAACTTACCTGCTTTATAAACTCTTTAAATACATGTTATAATGATTCATTTCCTTTAAAAACCAAAACATTAGGATCAAAGAGGATTAAAAATCCATGGATAACACAAGGTATAAGAAACTCAATAAGTCAAAAACATAAACTCTACAGAAATTATAAAGGAGGTATCATACCATTTCAATTATATAATAAGTATGAGAAACAATTGAAAATTGTTTTGAAGAAAGCAAAAAAGAAATATTACAATAGTAAATTTAAAAATGTATATGAAGACCCAAAATCAACTTGGGGATTAATTAATGATCTAGTCAACAAAAGTAATTCAAAAAA
>JABUQX010065079.1:60000-97929 GCA_015478945.1 Trachelipus rathkii
TGGGTGATTTGTAAGATCACTATATCTAAAATGATATAAAGAGATCTTAGTCCTAGGTGCCGTTCTCAAATTATTTTATAATTGTATAAGTAGTTATCGTTTAATAGCATCCTACTAATAAAAAGTTTCTTTATAGATAAGTTATTATAAATTAAATCTATATTTATTCTTGTTATCGTATTTTTACAAGTTTAAGACCTCTGAATTTATTTTAATTAATCAATATAATATTAAATAATGATAATATTATATATATAGATAGAAAAAGATAGTCGAGATGATTATACTAAGAAAGTAAATGAATAAAGTTCATTAATCACATGTATAGTATATAAAATCATTATATTCATTAAATCACTAATAAAATCACGATAGATGACAGATAACCATTACACAATGTATAATAAATAGTGAATATATCTAATATAATTTACTCATATTAAGGTCAGATAGAGTGGTGAAATTAATAAATAATAGGTATGAATATTTTATATATTACATAAAATGGGAGTTATGAGATAATATAATTATTATATCATGATATTCAGTCAATAATCATCCCGTCAGCAGGTCCTAATGTAATACTGTGTATCAACTTGCTTGTCGGTAAATTTCGGTTATCATTAATGATGAGCGATCTTTGAGATATACTATATTGATGATTAATTGTGATAACTATTACGATTAATCCTTTGATATTAATTGAAATTTAAATATCTTTATTGAGTTTTGCACTCTCTTAATTAGTTTCAGTACTTTGCTGTTAAATGTATTCTAAAGCGAATTTTCAATTTCCAAATGACGCTTGTGTAGTGATAATTTCATCTTCTCTTATAACATAGAGTATATATTAAGTTGACTCATCTAAATATTTTGAATAAGCTAAAAGGTAAACAGTAGTTCTGTCGCAAGAAACAAAAGCTGTAGCAAGTATAGTAGTATTGCTAACATTTTATTATTTTAAAGAGACTAAATTTATGGATTTGTACTGATGAATAAATGATTTCTATATAGTATTCTACAGAATGGTTATATAATGAAAATGAGTCTTTCTTACGAAAGTAGAATTTGATTATATCTAATTCCCGTAATAAGACAAAAATTACATTTAATAAGAAGATAATAATATTTTTTATTTATGTATGATTATATTTGCTCAATTTCTTGGCTCGTATGGTACGCTTTTTATATATCTAAAACTTATGCATGCTTATACGATTTAATAGAAGCTAAAAAATAAACTCGATAATGATATTTGTCAGTGCAAGATTCGTTTACGGAGTTTTGTTATATTATTATTGGGAAGTAAACCATATATACAATTAGTGTCTATATAATATGCATACTATATGAAATATAATGCTGCTGAGCACTATAGGCATATTTGAAGATAAGATTAATAAGATAATTACATCAATTGCCTGTATAGCGAAACATAATATTTCATTGTCGATATTATATATTTGTGAATTTCTGTTAATGATACACTATAGGTCTATACACCGTTTTAGTATAGAGGTCTGTAGGTGCATCGCAGGTTCTGTCATTCGTTTTTTGACCCTATTAACAAGATACAATACATTTATAACGGGTTCCTCAATTCGGATGATTATATCTTATATTATGAAGTAATATAGAATACAGAAGATAACTAGGTGGTAGAATATATATCTGGGTTGTTTGTATGTGTGGTGTGTTGTTGGTATGTATTATATGTATGGAATATTGAATAATACTCTTAAGTAAGAGAACATTGTAATTGGTTTTAATAGTTTAGGTGAATGAGAGCTTATATACTGATATAAATATTGGTACTTTCGCTATACTGACTTTAATTATTGTGTTATGAGAGTTCTGCTGAGATAAATTTAAGATCGCGCTCAATTAATCTCGTCTTATCAACAATCATAGGATTAGAACTAAGGATAATAAGGTAAATGCATCTGTATTGTTGACGAGCGCTATAGCGATATATGAAAATTTGAATGTAAAAAACCTTACTTATAATACACACTAATAATCGTGTAATAGCTATATTCATATGTTAGTAATTATATATCAAGTATAAATATAGGCAATATATAAATTAATGTACTATTATTTATCTTTACGATATCTTTTCGGCTTAGTTCTTGAATTTCGCAATAGGACAAGCAAATATAGAAATTCATTAAATGCGTACTAACGATAATGACTATTTACTGTATCTTATTCACTAATTACGCTAACATATACTACAAGGCATCTCATCATTAGTATAAGAATCGGATAATATAACGCTTTGTAATTTGAACTGTAATCGAGGATTTAATTCTTCTTCTGCAGCAATATCTTGTAATAGTAATGCAAACATGTTTACTTATTAATGATTTTTTTTACTACATAATTATTATATAATTATATTGGTTTCAGATAGTAATTATCTCACCTCTCCTGAGAATGTATATTTATAATGTATAGTATGAGCATAATTGACTTTGCATCCTCATAGCTTGGAGAAAAGATCCTTATTCGTCAATGGTCAGTACCCCGTATTCTTTGAATTTTTTGATTTCCTATTATTGAATACCTATTTCTTCTTCCATTTTAACAGTTATTCTATTTTATCTTATATCTATCTTTAGCATGTGAAAAGTAGTATGTATAAGAGAAGAATATATTCTTGCTTCTAAGACATCCTTATATATTTATATTAAATATATATTTAGATATTATTATCTCCACGAGAAATTTATATAATAATAAATGTAAATATATTTAGTCATAAAGATTTCTTCTTTTTCTAATATGAACTTTGAATAACAATGCGCCGTATGTAAACGGTAGAACGATTTCGATTCTAGGACCTATCTTCATATTATAAATAGTCATCGCGTTAAATACAGAGATCAATAAGTAATAGTTTTTTTATATACTAATTTAGATAATTGTTAGATTAATATTTATATTATTTAGTTTGATATAGTTATTAAATGACTTATTTACTTACTCTCTTTGGTAAAATAATTTACTTTTTTTATTTTTCGTACATTACCTTTTTGTTTAAGTTTAAGATTGATGATATTTTTTTTTGTATATATCATCCTTCCTGTCAGATTGCATACATTGACTGAGTTGTATCGCGATGTCGTATCAATGATATTATTCATCGCATATATCGAACAATCCTTCTTCCTCTTAAAATGTTAAAAAAATAAAATAAGCGAGAAACAAATGCACATAATTCCTCGCAGATAGGTATTTATAGTCTTAACTACTTACATAGTATGAGGTAATAGTATAAATATCATATAGAGTAAGTCATACTCCAATCTAACTAAGTATACAAATCAACTGTTCTATAAGAATATTTTAACGCTGCCAAATTAGGGATAATTCATATTTCAAAACTTAATTAGATTTTCAGATTGCATTTAAAGGGCTAATTACTAATTTCAATAAAGTTGAAAATAATACACTAATTTATATATATTATTACTTACTATATAGGTACTTGTATATAATACATATTAGTTGTATAACTCTACTTCTTAACTCACATAATATTACATATTCAAAATAAAATATAACGATTATAATAATACTTAATAAATATAAGGCTCATGGCAACCATAGATATTTAAAATATAAGTAACGCGTTGCCAGTCAATTAGTAATAATTTACATATCATAATAAGTATTACTAATGGATAACTTACTTCTTATAAGTCACAATGTTCGCGAATATATCATAATCTATTATTTGGCCATTTGGTATCTATCAGTACCTTTTCAGATAACGAGTATATTCATTCTTGTAATATAATACATAAATTAAGTTTTTAACTACTAATTATATAACACCATTACTGTACACTCCTACCACTTATCAGTAATATAATCGTAGGAATAAATATTTTCTCTCATTAGTAAAATATAGGACCCACATATTTTCTTCACAATATTCCTATTCATTCATCTAATTATATTAGCTCATCTTATCAAAGTTGTATAAGTATTTTCTCAATAGCTAAGTATTGATAATAATCCGAGATTTAAATTATCTCAGTGAATTCAAATACCTTATCAAAGAAGGCTAGTAAGAAGGAGAGAATTAATTAAATATGATTCTTACCACTTCTCCAAAGTTATAAAGACACATCTACAAGTGTTTCTATTCATTTAAAACTGATCTTGAATGTCTTTATATAGTATTTATAATAATAGTGATGCAGGAGATAATCACTATCATGATCTAATTTCAACAAGTTAACTATTACTTTAATTTTTTTTACTATATATTTTACATTGTAGCTATTATTTATTTTCAATTTTAATTTCTATGATAAGCGTTTAAGTTTAACATAGATTTATACTCTGTTTCAAGGTTGTGTAATTTCTTATTATATAAATCCGCCTTTTATTTTTCACCATTTAAATCTTCCAGATTAATATATGTATGTCTATTTAACTATCAATACTGACTCGATGAATGGTCGTGATATTGTATGAACTTTAAGAACTTCCGTATTCAATAGGATTCATATTCCGTCTGTTTATATTACCTATTCTTTCTGTATCGAAATAATATATTATATTTCGTTTACTTTATGTTCTCTCCTGATATTATTTTTATTTGTTTTTCTTTTTCACATTTGCCGCCAAACGTCCTCTAGTTTTTGACATCTCTAAAGGAATTGACTTTATAGTTCTATGGTAAGACTGTTATAAGAATAAAGCAGATCGTAGTATATTCAATATATTTAAAAGTATATCATTTTAGGCTATATACTTATGCATGCGTTCTTTAATAAGGTAGCTGACTCTTTCAGACTATTGCCGCTTTGTTTTACGAAAAGTAGTGTTAAGTAGTATACTTACTCCCAGAGCATCTCCTGAACTCTACCAAGCCCTTGAATTCCCTTCTGATAAATTCTGATCCAAAACTGATTTAGGAAACTGTTTCTCCGCTCGTCCTCATATAATTTAAGTACAGCTTCGGCAACTGTAGGCTGATCTTTTATCTTTTATCGGCTTCAACCACAAGTATCTAAGTATACGTCAATTGTAAAGTATATATTGAAAACATTCATTATAAGAGCTTATTTAATCATTTCCGATAATCTAACTGCCATATGCTATCGAGAGCTGCGGAGATATGGGTTTCCGTGTAGGAAATTTTGTTCTAAGGATTTAATGTAAGTAGAGATGACTCTACCTCCAAACTATGCTTTTACCTCTTTTTCTCATATATTAGTGATACCTTATAAGCAAACCTAGTGAAGCCCCCAAAACTATTGGGTTCCCTCAGATTGAAGTAATACTTATCAACTATCAATACGCTCCTTCGACTGCATGTTGTCTTACTGCACACGTTAAAGCGGCTTATATATATTATTAATAATATATACTATATATATGATATATAATATATAACTAACTATAATAATATTATATATATCTAGTTAAATAACAAGTAGTTTTTACGACTTTATGAACCTACGATGTGTCTATATTATCATATCGTGTATCACGTGTGCAAGGTGTATCATGTGATGCATAAGGTTGGGTTAAACTGTGGATGCACAACTACACTAGCAATAATCTAAATATATTTTGTACATCTACAACATGAATATTAATCACAAGCAAATAGAATAGAGAAAAGATTTAAAATAACATTTATTTTATACCAAACATCTCACAACTAAAAAGAAATTTTGAATATAAATACATTACCGTATGAGATCCATATCTCCATGCTATTATAGGTTGTTATTTCTTGTTACGTCTCTTGGCTAAGTACGTTTAATTTATCTGATGCGTAAGATAGATGCCTGATGGACTTTGAGATCAGGTTCTTGCGTAACGGGATATTATCATAAGTTGGGCTAAATTCGCTTTGTAATTTTATAGATTAATACTTCTGGAAATTACATAGTCTGAGTTTTCTTGTTGATATCATTCCAATCCTTAGCAGGGCTATTCTTCGCAGTTACGTTGAGAATCTGCTATTCTAAGATCCACAATGATTGTTGATCCTTTAAACTATTATCATCATCATTACGAATCTGCCCTTGCTTCATTCAAAGTTAATTGTCTTTTAAAATATTATATATAAATAGGCTAATTCTTAGATTACGCCATTCTAATGGTTAAGCTCTCACTAAGGATCATTTAATTTATACTTCATTTTATCACTTCAAAGTTTACTATCATATGGGGAATAAACTACATTATCAGCTAGCGGAGATACGAAGGTTGGGATGGATGTAGAGTTGGATTGTCTATTAGGATTTCTAATCAATATTTTGTGATTGGTCGTTGGTATTATTTTGGTGGCAGAGTCGCGTTGTTTCTTCATCTGGATGTTAACTGGTCTGAATTTCATATTCTGATTAACTTTCTTCTCGTATTTGGTTATCGTGTTCAATTTAGTGATCATATAATGTCTATGAGTGTGAAGGTGCTGAAAAGCTATGATCGTTCAACAATATAAGGATTCTGTTGGTGCAGCTTGTTGTTGCGGTGAATAGAGGTTGTTAATTGTAATGCTATTGGCACTGTTACATATACTGCGTATAATGTGGTGTAGTAGATGATGATGAAACTGTGATGTGGATATTTGCCGCAAGGATGTGCATGAATTGCCATTATTGAGGTGTCGAATGATGAACTCGAGGAATGAATTCTGTACAGATGCTTGTATTATTATCACTTTCATGTCTCATTACTCATTATATGGAAGTACAGCAAACTTCTTCATTATGGGGACAAACACTTAGTTATCAGTGGAGCTATAACGTAGAAGAGTAATGGTAGGAATACCCTTCCTCCTCTCGTGTAGTAACTTCTGTTTTTCATTTTTCAGGCGATTTTTTAGTGTTTGAGTGGAGATTTTATTAAAAAATGATGAATTCTATAACGGTGTAGACTTTACACTTCTGAGGTTGATTTAAAGGAAACATTTCGCTTAATTATAAGAGGATTTAAACAGTACTGTCACACATACACAGCTGATGAATTTCTTCTCATCTCAAATGTAGTTTACGTTTTTAGAAGTTTCAGTTTTTTATAATTTTTTATAAGAGAGAGAGAGAGACTTTGCACTAGAGCATCATTATTCAGGTATGTAACAGTTTCTATCTCATAGGGAAAAATGTTGGTACGGAGCAACACTCTGGGCGTGTTTTTGGGGTGAAGTTCACACCTCAAATAACCGTGGAGGATCGAAGTAACCTCTTTAATATATTCTTTTAAAGAACTCTGTTCTTTGAAGGGAAAATTTGATTGCCAATACATTAATTTGATTCATGTCCTTCCTGCAAAAACATCAGCAAATACTGTGTGTTTTAAGAAAACTCGGATATGCTTGCTTGATGAAAATTATTTGCGTTATGAAAAAAGCAGAGATATTTAGATGGTGTAGGAATAAACGGAATTCGCTTTCTGCTTATTTCAAATTCAAGTTTATCGTCATTTATAAATATGTAATACAATAATTTTGTGCTCGCATGTATTATTGGCTCCAGTCGATCTAATATCGTAATATGCTGCATGAAATTGTAATTTAGCACTCTTTCTTACTTTCTTTAAATTTTTCCTGATAACATTATACCCCTATATTTATTTTACAGGGGTTTGCTTTCAAAAATCTCTTTCTTGTAAATATTTAATAATAGAAAGGTTTTACCGAACAATCTGTATGTAAGCTACACAGATCATGTAGCTCGGACCTTCGGAAAACTTTAATTCTCCACATACCATACATTCGTTAAGTGAATAATGAATACATGGGATTAATTAAAGCTGTAAAGCGGTAAAGCGTAAGTTAGGTTTTTTAATAAAATTTCGTAAATTTTATTAAATATAGAAATGTTATATATATATAGAAATTCTGTGTGTTTTTATTCTTATCAATTAATTCAAATAAAAAAGTAATGTTATTAAAATACAAAAATAAAAAATAGAATAATAAATAAAATATGTTATTTATTATTATCAATCAATATAAAATATAAAAGAAAAACCTTAATTGTTAATAAATATAATATTGTAGTTAAAAACAGTCGTATATGAATGGAAAGTTTATAGAGCAGTACATAGGCAGAATATGTCATAAGCAGTAAAGCAGAAAGTTTTAAAGCAGTATAAAGGCAGAAATTTAGAGCATAAAGCAGAAAGTTAGAAGCAGTAAGAAGCAGTAAAACGACAAAAGCATATAATACCCTGCATCTGGCTCTTGTTAGGTTAATTATATGTAGCTCCTTCTATTTAAATTTATCTCTAATTTTAGTGTTTATGTTTCCTCACGGATTTGTTTTTTTAATAAATTTCGATTAGCAATTATGTCTAGTCAAATATTGTTATTGACTCTATTTAGTATATTGAAAAGGAATTCTTTTGATGATAGTATTACGATACTGAACTATATTTTTTTCTTTCGTTCGTCTGTCGAGTTGATTCATCCTCTTCTCGCGGCGCACGCTCGGCGGTTTAATTTTGCGAACTTAGATATTTTTTTTTTTGCCCGTTGCGGGTGCCGCGGCGGGCGGGTACGCGGAAATATTGCGCCTGCGGACGCACGCGGTGGTGGGGGGGACGCCGCGGGTCGCACCTGCGGGTGACGGGATTTGGCTTGTGTCTTTGCGCGAGTTGAAGTGTTTACGCTGAGCTCACTCTGTTGTTAGCTTATTTTGTATCTTAAGGTGTATGTCATACATATAAAGTATGTATAGGTTAATCAACAGGATTTAATCATCAATTTATGACGAGCTGTTCCTGATTTTCTAAGATGACTGTCATCAGAGACAAAGTCGTAAAGTTTGATAAATAGTAATTGATGGTCATTTTTCTTCTATTTTTTATTTATATCTTATTTTCTTTTCAGATTTAACAGAACTTCTGCATTTTTTTTAGTGTCTGTAGGTTTGCATTTCAAAGTGTTAGAGGCATCATCTAAATTTTGTAGATGACATATTAAAGTTGAGTACGATCATTATATCTGAGTTGGCTGTTGTATGTCTTTATAGTGTATCTGTGTTGTGGGTTGAGTGTAATAGTGGTATTAATGGGCCAGTGTAAAGTGTCTAATGGGAGAGTGTAAGTTGCTGTATAAGTTGTCAATAGTTCGTGATATATTATTGATGTCTATTAGATGTTCTATTGAGTGCTATTTTGTGTGTAGGTGTGTGTGCATAGGTGTGTGTACTTTTTTTTTTATAAATGTGTTAGAAAATAAGAGGAAAAAATAATAATTATAGTAAGAGGCATCCTAGCAAACTTGTAATATACTTACACCCAATCATTCTCATAACCTTTATAATAGGGTAGACACCTAATTAGGGCTATGTTCGGGGATAGGGTAGCTTATGAAAAGGCTTGGAATATATAATGGCTACTTTTCAGTCTGGACCAACTATGTAGGCACTCGCACTGCACTTATGTGGCACTTGCGATCTTGGTCACTCTTATTTGCGACTTCAAGTTTGGCAGATTTCTTGTGGCCCTCATTTGGACTCATCTGGCATCGAGTCCTTGGCATATTCTAATTCGCATCTAGGAGTACTTCTAATGTTAATACTTAGTCTTCAATACGTTTTAGTTATTCGTTTTAGACACAGTGGTGTGTCGCGCGGTCCGAGCGTCGGTAAGATCGTATATAGAGTTCAGTCCTTATATATTATTTGTTTTTGAAATATAAAAAAAATAGGCTAAGCCCCTTAAAGGGGTCCAAAAATTTGAGGGTCGGGCCCAAATTGACCTATGGATCGACGCAATAGGTTGGTGTCGAAAACAATTAGGTGGACATGTTGTACAATCGGTTGCTTGACTGCGCAAACGTTTGTGGTCGGCATATTCCTCACTTTTCTTTTCTTTTCGTTATATTTGTTTCAAAATAATTTTTTTATACTCTTTTGTTTTTCTTTGTTATTTTTTCTTGTTTAGTTTTAGTTTATTTTCTATAAATAGGATTATTGCTTAATTTCTTTCTAATTAAAAATAGGATTTCGTCAAAACAGAATTTATTTGTGCTGCTTTCTTTTTGTCAATAAAAATTTTTGTTTTATGTGTTTTATCAATATATATTTTGGAGTCATCTCAAAAATTTATGTTGTGGCTCTCAAAAAAATTTTGGTGTCGATCACAGTCGTGGTAATTCATAAAAGAAATCCGGAATTCTGCAAAAAATCATACGTATCACGTAGCGTTAAAACTTAAAATCATTTGCGAATTATGCGGAATCGCTTATCTCGAAGGAAATTTGATGGCTTTTTCAAAATTTAAATATTTGCGAGTTGCCCAAAACAGCTTTCAAGTGCTCTTCAATATAAATATAGTTTAAGGTTAATTAAAAAAATAACAGTTCGATGTCCAAAAATGGTCAGGTAAAGATTAAGGTTAAGCGGTCAAAAATAGAGGTCAAGTAAAAGGTCGGCGTCATTTTAGTAGTTTAGCAATAACAACCTACTCTCCCTATCTATTCAGTTCAATTTCGACTTACTCATATCCATGTCGTGCGTTAGAACTATCAAAGTTGACTTTTTGCATTTTTATTCTTTTAGTTGATTTTTTTTAAAAATCTATTAGTATGGAACTTCAAATTTTGTTCAGATATTATTTCGTTTTATCGATAATTTTTAAATTCTTTACTTCATTAAACTACTGGAAAAATCTGAAATCAAGTAAAAAAAAAATGTTAACCCTCATAATGTACAATCATTCTTTTTTAACATTAAATATGAATATAAAAACCAACAATATATAAGATACAAAATATATTTTCACATGTCTAATATTTCTAATTAATGATTTTAATTAAAATTCTTTATATTGGAGAATTATTGAATTTCCTAATATTTTATTTTTTTTACTTTTAATGTGTTTTATTTTGGTTTTAAATTTCGTATTTTGTAATAATAATTTTGATTATTTTATTTTATTTTTTGTTGTGAAAGCTACTTATCATTATATTTTAATAATATATATAAATATGAAATTAAATTAGAAACTTCCTATTGCCCTAGAAAATAATTAAATACCTATTATTAATATAATTTAAGTTACCTCTATTCATAAATTGATCATATTAACTTTTAAACAATTATAGAGATATTAATTAAAATTATATTTATAATAACATTATATTAAAAAATTATTATTCATATTATTATGTAATATAATATTCTTTAAACTAAAAATTAATATTTTATATTTAATATATAAAATATATTTAATAATTATTTCATAATGTAAAATAATATGTATTATATTAATAAATTTGTAATATTTTAAACTTATAATATATAACTTTTTAAAACTATATATAGATATTTTTATATTATATATATTTTATCTTATATTCATATGTTTATTTAATTGTCTGATTTAAATATAATTACATTAATAGCTATAAAATTTCAAAATTACCCTTGAATTATATATTTTTAATTATAAAAAATTTATAAATTATACTTTAAATGTTATTATTAAATTCTATAATCCTAAAAGTAATTAACTATTTATTATATATATATTTAAATTAATTTATAATCAATTTATATATAATTATAGTATGTTATTTCATGGTCGGATTCTTATTTGGTTCGTTTTTGAACCATTAAGCTATACATATGATTCTTATTTTTTATATAGTTTTATGTTTCACTTAAAACCGCATCACTTATATAAGACAAAAAAAAATGAATGATTCTAAGTACCTAATGAAATGTAAAACCTTGTAGCAAATGCGGTCTATATTTTTACATGCCTATACGTGATAATAATAAGAATGTAATCAACATTCGACTGCATATTTAAAGATAAATATGAAATGAGTAATTACGAATACCACGTGACGCTTTAACAGTGCCAATGACAGGGTCAAAATCGGTGAAGATGCCTTTTTCTTTTCGCTGCGTGCTTAAGAAAGCTTAAATTTTTGCATATCTATCTTTCTCTCTATTCCTCATTGCTTCTTCAGTGTTCCCAAATATTTATTATCCTTCGTAGTCTATCTTCTCTTTCTCCTTTTCCATCTCTATTCTCCTTATCCCACTCTTTCTCGATTTTTCAATCTCCCATTGTTCTGTTATCGTAGGTTAATCCCTGGTTAGTTATTATTATATATTTATTTACTGATAATCATGTTTTCTTAATTTTGTTCGTAAAAGATTTGGTAGAGTTCTCGGTTTTGGATATCTTGGGGCATTGAGTTGAAAAGTTTTGCTGCTTTATAGCTGATCGCTTTGAAGGTTGTGCTTTTTTAGCTTCTCCACGAGTGGCAGGGTCTCTTATGTAGATCTATTTCTTTTAGGTTTTATTGCTCTTGCATTTGTTTCGCTCCCCTTCTCTCTCATGCTCGCCGTCTTTGCTTCTGGCTTCTTTCGATACTCTGTTCATACATCCGCTCTAGCTATGAAAGTCAAGTCACATATGCGATTGTCTATTGCGATGGTATTTTATGCTATCTCTTTTCAGAGAGTGTATGTGTTATTCAAGTTCTTAGTAAACTGCATATTCGTTAAGTTTTTGAATAATGGTTGTGTATGGCTGTAAAAGTTCTTTGTATTGTCTGTAGAGTTATATAAATCGCTTTTGGGTTACAATTACAAGGAAGTGATTACTGAGTACTTGTGGTAACCTGTAGATAGGAAGAACAAGTAAGTAGATGAGGGTGTATTAGTCGAACTATGATAATTCCCTCAATGTAAAGTAGGTAACAGAATTATTCTTAATTTTATTATCTTAGCACTGTATCTCGATTTTCTTTTACTATATGGTTTGTTAATATTTTCTTTAAATGTCAGTTTTATCATTTGAAGCCCAATGCAGTTCCATTTTATTTGTGTAGGCTATTTGCAGCACCTCATGTGTATTTCTATTTATTAATTTAATTGTTAATTTTTAGATCGTTATTGGTTGTTGCTCAAAATTATGTTAAGATGTTTTTTTAAATTTAAGATAATGCTGTTATTAGGTCATCTGTGTGTGTTGTTCCTGTTGTAATGTGTATGTGCTGCTCCTGTTTTCTGTATGTGTTAGTGTCTTGTTGTGTTTAGCATGTGAATGAAAAGGTGTCGATGAGACTAATTCAGGGATCATTTGTATAGTAGGTGATAAAACAGGGTCCAAGAATTGAGCCTGGGGTACGCCGGTTACGCCGATTGATGTTTGAAGTGTTGCTGAATTAGGTTTCATTTAGTTTAAATATTGAGTATCTGCTCTTTAAGAGCGTAGTCTTTTAAGACATTTGTAGTATTGTGTTCCTTACGACCCATTTTGTTCATTTTACTTAGTAATTTTGATCAATCATGTCAAAACTTTGTGAAATCTAATATAATAGCAGGGAGGAGTCTTTATTTTCTATATTCTGTTACAGTTTTCGGTTAAGCAAATGAGGCCATCAGCAGTTGAACGTCCTTTTATAAATCCAAATTGTGAATCATTAAGGATATTGTTTGATATAAAATTATTATTTAACCGATTGAAAACTAATTTCTCAAATATTTCTCATAATTGTGTTTGTGATAGCTATTGGCCTGTAATTTTCTTGCTAGGGACTGATTTCCTTATTTAGGTACTGGGATCACTTATTACTGTTTAGAAAACATTTGGAAAATTCCTGTCCAAATTGATTATTGAACAAGTGTTGTTATAGGGGTGGCTATTATGGTCGGCTGAGAGTTTTGATTAGGATGTGAATTGGGGATAGAATTGACATCTATTGTTTTTTGTTTTTTTTAATCCTGCGATTACCTTTTTTACCTCCGGTACGGTGATGGGAATAAAGGAAAACTGAGACTCGTAGTCTGGAGAAAAGTTTTTAAAATCTTCCAGAAGGAGTTGCATTTGTATATTTTGCTTATCGAGTTTAAGCGATGTATTTTGCGTTTAGTCCGTTCTGCGATCTATTTTGGTTGGTTGTTAAATTTAATGTTTAATATTCAGTTCTTTTATACATTGAGAGTTTTTTTTGTTTATTGTGATTAATTTTATTGATCTTTTTAAAACCAAAGTGGTCCTTGTAGTTCTTTTTATTGTGCAATCTTCGGATTATTTTTATTTAGTAGGTCATTGTTTTTTCTCGTCTTATTGCTTTCTCTAAGACTTGCCTTTAATAATGTTTATCATGTGTTATATCTTGTATGTATAATTTGTTTTTAAAGTTCGTATGAGTTTATGTTTTTGGTTGAAAGAGTTTAGCAAAGCTGGTGTTAGCCATGGGTTTTGTATTCTTTTAGCACCAAGTTTTTTACGTTTAATTAGTGAATTGATTCGTCGTATGTCTATTTATCTTTAATATAATTTATATTTACGAACGAGTTGAATTTTTCTTCGATGCTTTATATGTCTCAAGTTATGTATGTGTTGATTACTGAAAGTTCAATTTTTCGTTCATTTTGTTTTATGTATGTTTCATCCTTTGATTGTCACTCATCTAGTCTGTATTTATGATGTTGTTTAAATTTATTTTATGTTTTATTTGATATGCAATATTTTGGATAGATCTTTAAGATGATACATTAATTCATTTTTCATTAGGTAAGGTTTTTATACGTCCAGTTTAGGTCCCCCAGATATATTCTACATTAAGTATCTGGAACTCTATTTCGACTTGTTTGGTACGTGTCGGATAGTATTTGTTAGTTTGTAATAATCTGATCGAACTTTATACAATTAAATATTTGAGTAGTAGAGTTAAGACCATATTATGGCATATGTTCTCTTAGTTGTGATAGATTCGATGTTTTGAAATACATTCCGACTAATATTTATATCTTTATGAGTAAGAAATGTGTGTAATTGATAATTTATTTTGAGAAGGTGCATTGTGGTATGATACTCTTGTTGTTTCAGATGATTTCTTGGAGTCTGATATACCTCCATTACATATCTTGATCTTTGATATTCGATTTCATTTTTAATGCGTAGTTTGCTTTATATAGTCTTCTAATTGATGTGGGTTGACGAGTGTAAAATTTATGAACTTTCATGAGATGGTATATCTATGTATATCCATTTTTTTATACTTAGTAAAGTGACTCCACCACCACACCGATTTGTAATCATGTATTCGTAAATGCATTTAGTTTCAGTATATCACTTCGGGATTCTTATTATTATATTATCTATTTTAGGGTATACCTTTGTTATTTGTTCTATTCTTTCATGATATGTTTCGGATTTAATGTTACTTATGAATCAGTAATTTATGATATATTTGGTATATCTTTAATTTAGTCCAGTATAAATAGTTTTTGTGGTATTTGTTGTTTATATTTAATATTTAACTTTCTGATGTTGTTGTCGATAAGAGAGATATGTGGTGTTCAGATTTCTATGTTGTCTTTCGATGTTATCAATATTGTCTAGCTGATAGATTTAAATTTAATTATGCTATTGGTAAATTATGTTTGATAGTATGATAACTATTTCCTAGAAGTATTGCTTTCATAATTTAACAATTGGGATATATATTTCTATCTATTAGAATTTATATAGAGTATTTATTCATTTAATTGAGAATATATTTTGTATTTTAAGTTACACAATTCTTTTCGCTCAATCATAATTGTAAAAACTGGTACAGTCACTTTTTTTAGACTGCTTAGGTAGCGCTTGTGTTGAGAGAGTAATTGAGAAATTGATGGTGTGATAATTCATGATAAGATGTGTGTAATTAATAAACTAAATTTGTCGAGATAGTAATTAATAGATAATAATAATATATATATAGAGTTAGAGAACATGTATCGATTAATTAAATATAATAATATAATATAATAATCAATAATAATAATAATCAATTATGCTAGATAACAATAATAATTGATAAAAATGAGTACTTAAAACAAGTAATAATAATAATAATGGCGATAATAATAATATTAATATAATATATACAATAATAATAATAATAAATAATAATATATAATAATAATAATAATAATAACAGAAATAGTAATACATGATTTAAATACTTTTAATAGTGTTTATTTAAATTGATAGGCAAAGTATTTGTTAGTATATTAACAGATAATAATAATAATAATAATAATAATATAATAATATAATAATATAATTATTAATAATATGAATTAATAATAATATATAATAATAATGATAATAAATATAAATAAAAATATAATAATAATAAGCTGAAAAAATTGATTACGATTTGTCACCTAAAGTGCATGGTTGTAAGTCGTGGAGTAATTATGAAAATCCAATCAGATTTTGGTAATTGTGGATTTCGTTTCAATCGCAATCATTGTAAATACTTTGCAAATAACTATAATACATTTAATTTAAGAATGGTACTCCAAAAATTATTTGAAGTTTTTTTCTAACTGATTTTCGTACTTTTAAGTTTATATTTTTAATAAAAAAAAATAAAATATAAGCTACAAAATCATGACAATTCGGTTTTCATTTCGTTCGTGTTTCTGATTATCGATACATCGATATCATTATTAATTTTTGATAATCGATATTTTTCCCGATTTTATCAACGATTCGATTTTATAGACAAAGTGTACGTAAATAATTTTGAACAAAAATTACCAAAATTTGCAAGACCATACATTTCGTAATATACAATAAAAAAAAATACATAAATTAATATAACAATATAAATATAACCGTATTATATATTATATATATACTATATATGATATAATAATTATATATATATATATATATATTAATATATATTATATATATATATATTATATATTATATATATATATATTATATATACTATAATTATATATAATATATATATATATATAATAACTATATATATTATATATATATATATATATATGATAGTATATTATATTATATATATATATATATATATATATATATATATATAATGATATTAGTATAATATATATATATAATATATATATATACTAATATAATCTATTATAAAATAATATTAAATGTAATCTATTGAGAAATTGTTACCTAATTGATACTTAAAATACTTTTCATTTTTAGGACCACCACTGCTGATTCCTAATTTATATTCCACTATATATTGAAAATATGCATTTTTATTATGGAAAGATAGTTATAAATAATTGTAATGTTTATAAAATTTTCGTAATTTTATTGAACGGAATCCTACTCAACTACAGGAACGTCCGTTACACAGAAAGGTTACCGTGTGTCACAAGATCATTGTTTAAATTGGAAAAAGCAATCTTGTTTCCTTGTAATGGCATCTCTTAGGCTTTAATTATTAAGGGGAAGGTTCAATTATTGCTCGGGATGAGCAATCCCCCCCCCCTGGCTCAAAATGGAGCATAAATTCTGTATTTTCAGCCGATTTTATACCGAATAAAAACAAATTTGCTTTTTCTGACGTCTAAACGTCGAATGGGTTTTTCGCTTGACAAATCTTAACAATTTTAATGGGTAAAGATGTATTGATGAAAAATTGATTCAATTTTGAAGGGTTAATCTACCTTAGTTTTTTTTGTATCATACAATATTCCGATACAATTAAATGTCCTAAATAACGAAAGGGATATAAAATTTATAAAATAAAAACTAAATAGATGTTTAACTCAAAATCGTTGTCATGAAATTTTAAGGACAAAATCTTTGGACGATACCCTTTTTTATTAGTATAATTTCTTGTATATGGCAGAATTTTGATTTTGTTTTTGGAAAAAATTTAATTAAATTTTTTTTGAAATTTAAAATTTTCTTTTGGTATCAAAAATTATTTTAAGTATATAAGATGTATCGTCGTACCGACATACAAGCCCTGAATAATTGATGTTATCGATTAGGTACAAAAAAATATATCAATTATTTTCGACTGTTTTCAAAAAAAATGTTTTTTTTGAAAAGTGAAATACTGACATATTTTTTTTCTACTTCTCAGATCAACATCAAATTTTCAGGGTTTGTATAGTCGGCAAGATACATCTTTTTATTAGATTAATTTTTTGTATACTCAAAAGAAAAATTTAAAAAAATTTCCACAAATAATTTTTTTTTTGAAAATTTGTTCCAAGAATAAATCCAAAACTACTGCATATACAAAGAAATTATCTGAATAAAAAATGTGTATTTTCCCCGACTACGAATGTCCTAAAAATTTCTTCCAAATCGGATAAACAGAAAAAAAATTCCCAATTAGTAGGTTTGAGAATCGACCATTGCTAGAATATTTTTTTTTTTTTTTTTTTTTTATCAGTGTCACCACCACTCACGGGCAGAGCCCTATTCAAATATCAAAATTTCGTTCCTAAATTTTTTAGACAATAGTCCAATCTTTGTATTTTTCAAGTTTGAAGTCATTTCGAAAAAAAAATTGTAGGAGGAGTTTCGACAAATGTCAAAAACATAGATTTTCAAATACCAAAGCAATGGCTTCAGACAGAAAAACATTCGAAAACGACGTTTTAGACTTAGAAAAGCTACAGTTTGGTGTTTACTTGGTCAAAATCGATTGAAAATTACGAATTTTATGTCCATTTTTAAGGGAGGGGGGGGGAATGGGCTCAGCCCGGAGGAATAATTGGATCCGGTCTAATTATTTTTTGGCAAAAGCGCTTTCTTCTTCTTCCTAAGCACGGGGGATGAACATGAAACAACTTATTAATTTATTTGCACATCATAGTCATGACCAATTCTACAACTACATTCACAATAATAATAATAATAATAATTAATAATATAATAATAAATAATAATAATAATAATAATAATAATAATAATAATAATAATAATAACTTCTTATTTCAGTAACAGAAGAAGAGAAAAAAAAGTTAGTAAAAAGTGAGTTATTAATTGTATTTAATAATAATAATAATAATAATAATAAAAATAATAATAATAATAATATAAAATCAATAATAATAATTCATAATGAAATGAATGAATAATATAATAAATATAAAAATAAAAATAAAAATAAAATAATAATTATTAAATGAATAAAATAATAATAATAATAATAATAATAATAATAATAATAATAATAATAATAATAATAATAATAATAATAATAATAAAACATTTAGAAGTGGCAATAGGAGCCGGAGCAGCAACTGCAGGAATAAGCGCCTTAACTTTGGGATTGAGAGCTCGACGAAGAAATCGCCGACATTAGTAAAGAAGTTTATCAAGTATAGCGATGAAGATGTGGCTAGGTTTAAAATACTAACAAATAGGTAAAAAATAGTTTTCATATAGTAAATATTTAGGTTGTTGACACGGGTTTGATTTTATAAGTAGAAAGAAGTAATTTGCATGATACGTAATAAAGTAACAAAGTAATTATTTCATAGATATAAATTTTTTAATGAAATTTTAATTTAATGAAAGCGATTTTTTTTGAAATTTTCAATTTAAATTTTAAATTTAAATTTAAATTTAAAATATAGGGTGTTCCAGAATTGCTTGGTCAAACTTGGACCATTGGTTGTACAGGCCCCAACTATGAAAAATGTCTCTTTGGACAAGTGTCCTATAATGTATACAATTCAAATGTTACAGCGACTAGGAAATCGTATCAACTCCAAAATAGGATTTTAGAGTGGGTATGAACTTCGAATGGCAATAACTTTTGAACTATGCATCTTGGGACCCTTGTTCATAGAGACTTTTTTAATAGTTGAGATCTGTACAACCACTGGTCCAAGTCTGACCAATCAATTAAAGTACAATGTATATTAGACACGTTTTTAATTTACTGTGTCTATAGTCGATTCTAAATATCTCTTAACAACCAAGAAAGATCCTCTTAATAAAGAAATTACTGGCAAATAAGTTTTATTTTTCAGTGTTAACTGTTGAAATCTTTCTCCAGTCTAAGTATATTTAATTGTTATTTAATTTATTTCACAGAATAGAAGTTACAACATTGTCTACGTGTCACATGTGAAATTTAATTAACAGAAAATTAAATTTGTTTTGCATATCAAGTCTGCTAGAGTTGGTTATTTGTTTATTATTAACCTAATAAAAATTAATAAAGTTCCATTTTTATATATTAGATCCTTCATATATATATATATATATATAATATATATAGTATATAGAATATATAATATATATATTATATATTATATATATATATAATATAATATATATATATATATATATTATATAATATTATATATATATATATATATAACTGACAAAATAAATTTCAAACTCTTCATATATTTATATATCAAATGCCCTTATAAGGGCATTTGTCAGATATATATATATATATATAAATATATATATATACAGTATATATTAATATATATATAATATAATATATTAATATATATAATATATATATATATATATATATATGTATATAATAAAATAATAATAATAATGGCGACCTCCAAACATTATTTCGGAAGGAAGAAGAAGAAGAAGAAGAAGAAGAAGAAGAAGAAGAAGAAGAAGAGAAGAAGAGAAGAAGAGAGAAGAAGAGAAGAAGAAGAAAAGTGTATATATATAATATATATATATATAATATATATATATATATATATATATATATATATAATATATATAATATATATATATATATATATATATATTATGTACCGAAACAACGTTCAAAAAATTAACTAGAATTAGATCACTCAACTCGGGTACAATAATTAATTAAGATGGAAGGTGTATAGAAAAAAATTATTGTATTTTCTTTATTAATTATTCTTTTATATTGTGTTTGCACACAGAATAAAGAAATTTTATTTGTATAAAAATCAGGAGTGGGCCACAGACCCTTTAAATATTTTCGTGAATACTTAAATCCCCATATTATTACATTTCATTTTAGAACAGTTTGCAAGGTGGGGCAAATAATATAACCATGTTCCTTAATCGATCTTCATCACCGTTCTGTTATAATTTTTATTCTTTTTATTCAATGACTAATCAACTTAGCGTATCAAATGACACTTAAAAGATCTTATTATACGAACATTAATAATAATCTAACACCTTTAATTTTATTACAAAAATAATATAATTTTTAGCGTGCCAGGGACAAAACCCCAAGCGCGCCTCGCGGCACTGATGTCGTTGGCCGAACTAACTGCTTGGCGTCTTCTCTCCTTGGGCTTCAGATATCGCCGGGAGGAGAAAAGACTCTTATTGGGTGACGGAATCTTTTCCATAACATACAAAAAGGAAAAAAATACATGGTGCTGTTATTTTATAAGATGTAAGCAATTTTTACCGACATCATAAATACACATAACTGTTGGAGCTTTGTTCTCTTGTTATAATAATAATAGCTTTTGCCTCCCAAGAGTTCTAGCTTTATTAATTACAATAAAGATTATAATAGCATTATTTTATAGTACGGTAGTCCGTACATCATGGTGATTTCCGGGCTAAGCAAGAACACCCAGCCTTAAATTCTAAAAAAATATTTTTTAAAATTTTTTTTGAAAGTCGGCAGAAATATAACCGTAGAAGTTTATTCATTATAGAAAACACCGATGGGAATCCGGTTACAAACACGTTGATGACGTCAGAGGACAACAAGAGCTCATAGCTCCTCCCACTCATGGTACCCTCCCGAAAGTTATTTTTCTCTCGTTATTTCAGATAAATTTTAAATATGATTCACATTAATTAGAAAAAATATTAATTAAACGGCAACATAAAATATTATTAAAAATAATTTTAATTAGATAGATCTTCCTAATCTAATTATCAAACTTAATACATAAAATACAATATTTTTTGTTAAATATGGCAGATCTCCAGGCATGCATTAAAACCCTAGACGCAAGTCTTTAACAAAGTAGATATTTTAAAATATAATTTTAATACCCTTAAATTTATTTACAGTTTTCTTCTTTAAAAAAAAAAGGAATATTTCTACTTTAATGTGACCATCCTTAGAGGCCCATTTTACAAATACGATTTTCATTAGCTGTAAATTCTTTTACCAAAATTTTTTACTATTCTAAAAAAACACAGTTACAAATTTCCTTTCTTAAAAAGGACTTTTCTTTTTAAGTATGACGGCACATGGTAACATGCCCGTTTACACGCATCTTTGTTTCACACTTCAACCCTTTCCCTCCCGCTTTTTGGGGGATAAGAGTACCGAAGGATGGGGGATTCCACCTTCTACATATTGTAAACTTTATTTTAAATAACACAAGGATTCCTATCATTAGTCATAAGACAAAAAGAAGTATCGACTTTTTCATTATTCTATAACATCATTCTGCGCCGAATTATAATAACATTTTAACTATTTTTTAATGAAAACGCAAATAAATTATAAGATTAAATTTACTTACAAAAATTACTTTCGTAAAAAACACCAACCCATATGGTAGCATAGAGACTTCTCCGATCGTCCTCATGAGCAGTGGCGGTCTTTAGCAGCCATTCAATTTTTCTTTTGTGGTATTTTGTTTGTTTCAGACTAAAGGCGAATTTAACTTTTGGGTTATTTCGTATCCTTCCAAGTTTCTTTATATAGGCCTCGTCTTCATCACAGAGCGACTTTATTTTTTTTTTCGATGTTGTTATTGTTTTTTTTTTTTTTTTTTTTTTTTTTTTTTTTTTTTTTTAAACGGCTTTATACGACTTTGGCAGCTCTTTATTGTTTAGCTGGATGCTTCACGCTCATTTCCGTTTTTATATTATCAATATTGGACTCTCAAATACTTTCTGTTTTAATAACTCACTTGTGGTAGTCATTATTATTATTATTATATTATTATATATTTTTTTATTTAATTATTATTATTATTATTATTTAATTATTATTATTATTATTATCATTATTATTATCATTCATTCTTATCTGGCCCTCTTTTATCAAAAGGTTGTAATGACTGATGTCGTTTGGGGTTTGTACCAAACTTACCGAGCGAGATGATGAGATCATTATCAATTAAACCTAGAATTAGATCACTCATACCTCGGTTACAATAATTAATAAGATGGAAGTTGTATAGATAACGTAGTTGCATGTTATTTTCTTGTATTAATATTCTTTTTATATTGTTGTTTGCACACAAATAATAGAATAATTTTATTTTGTATAAAAAATCAGGATGGGCCACAAGACCCTTTAAATATATTTTCGTGAATACTTAAATCCCCATCTTATATAAAAATTTCATTTTAGAACAGTTTGCAAGGTGGGGCAAATAATATAATGCCATGTTCCTTACTCGATCTTCATCACCGTTCTTTATAATTTTTATCTTTTTATTCACTGGCTAATCAACTTAGCGTATCAAATGACACTTAAAAGATCTTATTATACGAACATTAATAATAATCTAACACCTTTAATTTTATTACAAAAATAATATAATTTTTAGCGTGTCAGGGACAAAACCCCAAGCGCGCCTCGCGGCACTGATGTCGTTGGCCGAACTAACTGCTTGGCGTCTTCTCTCCTTGGGCTTCAGATATCGCCGGGAGGAGAAAAGACTCTTATTGGTTGACTTAAGATTTTAAATAACATACAAAAAGGGAATAAACATAAGTTTGTGTTTGTGATTTTATAAATGTAAGCACATTTTTTACCGTACATCAAACTACACATAACTGTTGGAGCTTTGTTTCTCATACTCTAATATAATAGCTTTTGCCTCCAAAGAGTTCTAGCTTTATTAATTACAATAAAGATTATAATAGCATTATTTTATAGTACGGTAGTCCGTACATATATATATATATATATATATATATATATATATATATATATATGTGAAAGATATATATTTATATTATAATATATATATATATATATATATATATATATATAATATATATATATATATATATATATATAATATATATATAGAGGTGAATCAGATATTAATTTTCAGTTTTCGCGGATGTGGATGCAAATAGCGAGTATATTATGGTATTTAGAGTTTATAGCTACAGGTTGCTTATATATTTATGTTACTTAAAACATTTGAGTAAAAATATATGATTTCAATTAATCAGGATCAGACTAATCAAATTAGGGTATTTTCTGTACACACTAATGAGCGGTTGAGCTCCTCTCATACCAATCTGGAAGGCGATAAGGCAGATTTACTCAGCATTCTCAACGACCTGGAGCAACTAATTAGAGAACCCCCACATTATCCTGTTTGTCACAACCAAATCCGGAACACCATTTGACCTATGATTCACCATCAGCCCTTCTCCAAATAAAAACGCCGTCTCAGCACCTACTCGTAAATCTGATCACAGTCTTATCTCTTAATTTCAATGCACAATCTCCATCAGCTCTATGCTGCCCTAAGCGCATCTTCTGAAACTTTAATAACGATGTCTAGAGCTATTTGTGTCACAACTACGCTAGCTATCCCTGAATTGATTGCTTTGACTAAGAATACGCTTCAGCTTCTGCTGATAAGATAAGGGACTGTAAACGCTGATGGGATGAGCAAGTTCATTCCTTTCTCATCTAAATCTTTCTCTTCCCAAAATTCATTGTTCGAGTGTGCTTGTTCTCGCGACATTCAAGCTAGGATTGTGTATTCCTCCAGTTGAAAAATTCTAATTCTCCCTCCACTCTTTCTAATTTTCATAAAGCTCGGTATCGTTGCATGTATATTATTTGGCGAGTAAAGTTGAGGTTCACTAAACGAAAGTGATACTTCCTTGGTTCAACTACTGACTTCTTTCTGGCCTCTTGCAAAAACATCTCTAACAACTTCAACAAATCTCGTGGTTTTGGGGCTAATTTTTCAACTGAAAAGGCTAATTTCTTTGGCATCCTACTTTCTTCTAGCTCAACCTTTAACGACTCCGACAATCTCCCTCCTACTTATTTTTTTCAGGTGATCTATGACTTATCTAGGATTACTACATTAGATCGTTGGCTAAAATCTATAAACGTTAAGAAAGCAAACGGCCAGGGTGGAACTCCTCCCAGAGTTTTTAGGTGTGCGCTTCTGAGATGGCGCAGTCCTCCCAAGTTAATTATATTTTCTGTGCTTCAATCTATCACTTTTCCTAAGTTGAAAGCGGGCATATGTCCAACTTATTTCTAAGGGTGACGGATCATTCACTAACTATTGCCGTAGTTCTCACTTGTATTCTAAGATCTTTATAACCATTCTCAACTCTCGTCTCTTAAATCATTCTCTTCTTTTCAATCATCACTATGGCTTTAAGACAATCTAAGTCAACTGGTGATGTACTTCCCTATCTTACTTATTTATGATTTTCCACCCCTTGACAAATCGTCAAAGTGTTTGACCATGTAAGGCATGCGTCGCTGCTCTCCAAGCTCTCCTTCTTTGGGTTTCTTAATTCCTATTTGCTCATTTATTTCTAGTTTCTTTCAAATGCCTCCATATCGGTCATTATCGATATAAATAGACACTTCTTCCATCTCCGCTAATAGTTGTTTCTCGGGATCTTTCTAATTTTCTACTTTTCGTTAATCGCTAATGACCTTAGCTGTTAATCTAATTACGAACATTTATTCCCTTCATAGGCCGATGACTCGACATTCCATTATTTCACTCAGTTCATATATATTACCTTCTTTTGCTTCTAGAGATGCCTTTAGTTTAAATCTTTTCGACTCTATAAATGGTGAATCTCAACCTTGTAATTCAAATCTTTAAAAACTCTCCAAGACACCTGCTAACTTTTCTATTTCTTTTCGAGGGTTCTCCCATCTCTTGCTCAAAGCAATATTCTTGTCCTTAACATAACAAAAATGAATGTCTTGGAGACATATCACAACAGTTGCTAGGGCGGCTTCAAAGAAGCTGGGTTCTGTATTCTGTTTAGAAAGCGAGATTTTTCTCTCTCTTCTCAGTCACTCCAACTATAAAAAGGTGTCATCTCACCCTGCATGGAGTACTGTTCTCATCTGGGGCGTCTCCGGTATCCCCCCCCCAATCCTTTTGACAGGATCAAATCAAAGGTCAAAAGACTCGTAAACTGCTCTATACTTTCCAATTCTCTTAACCCTTTATCTTTGCAGCGTTAAGTGGGATTGGAGATTTCTCTTTTCTTTTCTATAGGTACAACAACGGAAAGTGCTCGAGGAACCGACCACCACATTTACGATGCCCTCGTCTCACAAGAGGCGCACTGTCTTCACAAGAATATTTGTTGACATTAGCAATTCCAAGAATGTTTGTTGTAGAGCATCCTTCTTCCTTATATCATTGTTATGTGGAACTCTTTTTCTATCTTCTGTATTTCCTGCTGAATTAAACTACCTCACTTCAAAGCTTGCGTCTTTCCTCATTTGTGGAATTTGTGTTAGATGGAGACTGAAACTTTCTTTAAATCATTATTTTACATCCTCTACAAGATATAGACAAGGCTTATAAGGAATAGGAAAACTCTCCTTCTCATATCACTCTTCCTAATTTTTGTTCAACTCGGAATCGTCGCAGGGAAACTATTCGTCAGTCTAAAAGTGCTTTCACCAAAAGGAAGTGCGCTGACCTGCTTGAATCTCCTACTGATAAAAATTTCTGGCCTCTTGTCAAAAAAACATGTATAGTAACTTCTGAAAATCTACCTTTATTCCTCTTATTTGCTCTGGCGGATCTTTAGCTAATACTCTTTTTGAAAAGGATAATCTCTTCAACATCTTTTTTTTTTTTTATCAATTCAACCCTGAACGATTCCGGCCATCTCCTTACTACTTCTTCTCCTCTTAGGTACAATGGCTCCGCCTGTGATTACACATGATCGGGTGCACGAGATTCTTGATATCTATGAACGTCAGGAAGGCAAGTGACCGGACGGTATTCCTCCTCGTATTTTGCTGGCGCCTGCCCTCATTCGGCTCTACTCCCTATGCCTTAATTCTAACACTTTTCCTCCGTGCTGAAAGCGCACATATGCTTAGCCGATTCCCGATCCTATAGCTTTAGCTTGTATTCTGTTAAAAATCTTTGAAACTCTCCTTAACTCACTTCTTGGATCATCTGGAATCTCATTCCCTTCTTTCTGATCACCAGTATGGTTTCCGATGTTCTAGGTCAACTGGTGACATTCTTTCCTATCTCACTGATTTATGGTCTTCTGCCCTCAGGGGTTATAGCGAGTCGTGTGTGGTGGCGTTTGACCGGGTATGGTATGGGTGACTACTCTCTAAGCTTTTTGTTTCTTCTTCTCTTTACTCACTTTTGACGTTTTCTCTCGGATCGCTCCATATCGGCATTTGTTGACGGAGGGACCTCTTCTTCCTTTCTTTTTAATTGTGGTGCTCCTCATGGTTCCGCTTTTTCTCCAACAATATTCTTACTTTTCATTAACGATTTTCTCGGCTGCACATCTAACTCTGTTAATTTTTATGACGATGACAACTCTATATTCTTCCACTCATTTCAAATCTGCTTCTTCTTTTGCTTCTAGAGTTGCTCCTCAACTTCAGCTTTCCGATTCTATTCATGCTGATCTGGATGGGATTTCCCGTTGGGGCCACCTCAACCATTGGAAGTTCCAACTCTTTAAAAAAAAACTCTTAATTTTTTCACATCTCCCTCTCAAGACCACTTCCCAACTTTCCTGTCTTCTTCGACGGCTCTTCTGCCTCACCTGTGGACAACAAACATTTTTGGCTTGAACATGAACTATCTTGGAAACCTCATATTACAATGGTTCCTAAGGTGGCCTCAAAAAAAAAAGCTGGGAGTTCTGTTCAGGTTGAGGAAATTTTCTTCTACTGAAGCTACTCCAATTATATATAAGGGTCTTACCCCCCCTCCTCGTATGGAGTCCTGTTCCCACATGTGAGGGGTTTCGGTTCCACCCTTCGTTAGGATAGAGTCGAGTATAAGGGTAAAACAGTAATAAACTGTCCCGTACTTTCAAACTTCCTTTACCCTCTATCTCCGCGACGTGACGTTGGAGAACTATTTCTTTACTATACGTACTACAACGGCAGGTGTCGAGGGACTTGATCTCTCGCATTCCGCCACCATTGCGTCGCTCTCACAGCACAAAGGGTGCCATGTTTTCTCATAAATTGTGTGAATATTAGAAACTCCAGGCTTGTTTGTTGTAATGTCTCCTCCTTTCCAACCACCTCT
This sequence comes from Trachelipus rathkii, assembly GCA_015478945.1. NCBI lineage: Eukaryota > Metazoa > Arthropoda > Malacostraca > Isopoda > Trachelipodidae > Trachelipus > Trachelipus rathkii. The sequence goes on from JABUQX010065079.1 coordinate 88,023, forward strand.
CTTCTGTGGAACTCACTGACTATCTTTTTTTTCTGCGGTATTTAATCTCCATCTCTTTAAGTCCTCTATCTATGGTCTCCTCAAAAATTTTCGTTAGGCTTTGGATTGGGTGGGTTTTACCATTTTTTATTTTATTTTAATATTGTTTCCTCCTCGAAAAGACCTCTGCCCGTGAGTGGTTAAAAAAAAAAAATACAGCATTGGTCCAAGGATACATTTTCCGCTCGTGCATTTAAAATCTAGAAAAAATTTGAAAAAATATTTAATAGTGTTGAAATCACTACCCTAATGAAGAGGTGACAGTGAGTGTGTATGGGTTTGATGGAATAAGAGTGAGAAAGTTAAAAATTGGTAAATCATGAGGTATAGATGAAATTACTGGGGAAATTATCAAGAATGGAGCCAAGATTGTAATTGGCTAGATATTGAAAATATGTAACAAAGCGTTTGTGGAGGGTATATAGTTCAGAAGGATTAAAGGTGGGAAGGTAATAAATAGTATGATTATTATATAAGGGTGAAGAAGATTAAGGGAACTATAGAGGAATTAGCTTAACGAGCGTTGCAGGGAAGATACATGATGCCATTTTGGTTCAAAGTGTGTCGAGTGACTGAGGGACTGATTGGTAAAAAACAAGATGCATCTAGAAGTGGTAGACGATGTGTAGATCAAATCTTCACATTGAAATAAATGATGGAGAAAATGAAAGAATAAATTGTATTTAGGTTTTTTGGAATGGAAACAGGTGTGTGACAAAATTAATAGGGAAGCTCTATGGCAGGTGTTAGTGATATATGGTGTTGGTGAGAGGTTTCTTAATGGAATCAAAAATGGGTGTGCGGAAAGTGCATAGTGTGTAAGAATAAATGGAGTGGAAAGTGAATGGTTTAATATTAATAGTGGAGTAAGGCAGGAATGTGTGAAGTCTATATGGCTATTTAATTTGTATATGGATGTGGTGATGAAAGAATTAAGAGGTAGGGGAAGGTGTTAGATTGATGGGGAATGGAAGAGAGTGGAGGGTGCCCTGCTTATTGTACACAGATATAGTTTTGTGTGACGAATCAAAAAAAAGTTTTTGAATATTGGCAGAGGGGTTTGGTAGGGTGTGTAAAAAGAGGGGCTTGAAAATAAAAGTAGATAAGAGTAAGGTGATGGCAGTGGGTTAGGATAGTAGGCAGTGTGAAATCACGTTGGAAGATGTATCAGAGCTTAAAAATTTAGGCCATATGCTGGATGAAAAGGGAACGGATGATGCAGAGTGCACAAGGGAAGTTGTGAATGGTAGGAAAGTGCCTGGCGCAATTAAATTCTTGGTGAATACAAAGGGACTAAGTCATGAATGCACAAGTTTCTTCAAGAGGGTATTAATGTTACCTATGTTAATGAGTAGTAGCGAAAACTATGGTGTAAAAAGACGTCAGTATCAAGGTCTGAATCAGCCCAGATGGATAATCTTAGGGGCGTGTTAGGTGTGAGAAGAATTAATAAAATGAGATATGAATTGTTAGAGAGTTTTGTGATGTGAAGAAACGCGTATATGAGAGAATAAATAGAGTGTATTAAGATGTCTTGATCATATGGAAAGGATGGATGATAGTCGGATGGTTAAGCGGATGCATAGTGGTGAGTGTGCTGGGAATCGACAGAGAAGAAAAATGCATAATAGGAGTGAATGGCGGGGTTTTGTGAGGGGTTTGTTGTGGGTCTAGCCCAGGAAATGAACCCACATTGACGAGAAACCATAGTGGGGGTTCGTCGCGGTGTTGTAAAGCCCTAGGGTGGGTTTTTGGCTTCAACGGATTCTCACTTAAGTTTATGAGGGGAAGATATGGGGGTTGCTTTTCTTTCGATTTACGTCATGTTTTTCTACTAAACTATTCTATTTCCATGAATGCTACGCACCCTACTCCCATTTGTAGGAAATGAAGGGAGAATAAAAATAGAAGAAAAAAAAGAAATTCACTGCATATTTTAATAAAAACCCAAAAATGTATTAGCGTCAGGAGTGATAAAACAGAAGAAAAATAATTTTTAATAAAAACATATTTACATTCTTAAACCATTCACAAATATGTAATTTTTTTGGGCGAAATACTTTTGGTTTATCTTTTAATGGCTCTCAAATGTGAATATTTTATTCAGAGGGCATTTGCAATTAACATACTTTTTTAAACTTGATACCGTCTTCGAGCCCAATTGTTTCAACACGAATGGAACTACCATCATTTCTCCAAAATTAAAGCCAAAAAAAAATTAATCAATTTATCTTTATATCGAGTTTTATAATTGTACATTATAAATCTGTTGTTAAATTAATTTTTTCCAAATATAATTTTATTTTTCTTAAAGATTCAATTCTTTTACTAAATTGATAATGACTTCCATACATTAAAAAAGAATAAAAATAAAAAAAATTCAAGATGTAAAGTCTATGACGATTTTCCCTTGCTTTCGACCTCTTCTAACATGTTCATATGCTGACAGCAAATCTTCCATTTTATAGACTTCATCAATGATTGGTCTAATCTGAAATGAATAGCATTTTCTTTAGCGATTAAATATAAACATCTAATCGTACATACATAAATATATGCGCACAAAGGCTAAAGTTCAGGAATATATAACCAAATTAATAACGATATATTTTTTTGGAGGATGTTTACAGGGACCACCACTGCACGCAAAAATAAAGCGGCTATACCGTGTCAGTTGAACTAACAACAGGGAAAGTCCCTACACAAAACGAGAAAGATAAACGGTGTCAACAGGTTTAGGTTTGATAAGTGGAGCAAACGAAGAACAAAACGGACAGAATGGGGAGTTCTCCCTCACCATGTGAAAGCCATGCGTGAGATTGGGGTGTCCAATTCGTAAACGGGAGAGAATAATTTCCTGGCGACGACTCCTTTTGAAAGAGGAGGGCCACTGACCTATAAGAGGTTTAACATTCCGGAGCTTGCCGCCACGAGAATCCTCTACTTAACACGCTTCCCAGTAGGAGAAGAAACCCTGAAGGACACATGTGTAAAAATCCGTTGAAGGGAGGTGTCCCAACAGTATATTTAGTGGAATTTATCATCTTCTAGTTACCCTGACGGTGGCAGTGCGTTTGGTTTCTGTATCAGCTAGCTCGTTCCCAGGAACACCAACGTGGGAAGGGACCCAACAGAAGGCAATGCCTCTTTCATTCAATTGAACAGAGCTGATGAACTTTTGGACAGCTGAAACCAAAGGATTTCTTGTTGACCGGTGGAGCAGTGCCAAGAGAGCGCCTTTAGAGTCCAAGGAGATGGTAAAATGATGTTCTGGTGGTAGGTTGCTAATTCTGCCCACAGCCATAACTAGTGCTATCAACTCAGCTGAGAATATAGACGTATAGGTCGGCAGGGTGTGGGAAATGGCTAGATTTGGGAATATAGCTGATGCTCCCACTACGCCATCTGTCTTGGAGCCATCAGTGTTGACAGGTGTCGAGTCGTTGTGGATCTCTTTGTGAGACATAAAGGAACCCCTCAACTTCACCGGATGTGACTCAGCCTTGGTTAAGGACTGTATGTCGAAGCTGACAGTAGGAGGAGGATAAATCCAATTCGCATGAAGGTTATCGAAATGTTAAGCAAAACCGATAGAAAAGAGAGGCCAAGTTAATCTAAAATAGGAGTCACAACTCCAGTAAACGGCTAATATGCAAAACTGTGGAGGAAACTTTCTAACAAGGGTGACAAAGCTGAAGAAGCGGGGACCTGAATACGGAGGAATAAGGAGCACATGAGAGTCAGGCGCCAACTCGGAAAACTATACAAGAAGCTCCCGAGAGCCACCCAAAGGCCCACCAATCGAAATCTCGAATCCAGGAGGAAGAGGAAAGTCACGCAGGAGAGAAAGGGGGACCACCCTGTTTGGAACAGGAGAGGCTCTCGGCCTCCAAAAGTGTGCTCCCACCCAAGATGCGAGCTAAATTATCCTCAACGTCAACATGTTTTCCAAGACCACGACAGGTGTTCGATAACTCAGAAGACTGAGAGGATTTACGCACCCTTTCAGCAGCACCTCTATCAATGCCGGAAGCAATTGATGAAGCAGTCTCCGACGAAGAACAATGACGTTCGACGTAACCGGGAGAGTCAGGAGACCTGGCAATAGGCTGATGCGTGGCGTTCGAAATCTCGGGGGAGAGACCTGAACAAGAGTCTGGGAGAGAAGTTCCATCTCTCCCAACTCGATCAACACCCACTCTCCATCGTTCACAGTCCCGTGGAGCATAGCACTTCGTACCTCCCGACGGCCGAGGCGATGGAAGGGTTTTCCCATAACCACAGCCGAGTTCTTCCTGGAAGAGACAGTAACTTCAACACATGGGTGTTCCGCGTTGGAGAGTCATTGGGAGAGTCCATAGTGGCGTCCGAGTTGGTTTCAGACTTACTAGAGTATGGCTGAGGCAAGTCAGCCCAAGCAGCGGAGGTGTAGGAGTGGAAGCATCATTCTTCTTACGTTCACTTGGGTGGTGGGCAGAGCGATGGGAACGTTTTGGCTCGAGCGAGTGACGTTCCTTACTCTGAACGGTGTCAGTTTCTTTCAAGAAGTCCGCAAATCGATATTGAAAAGAATATGGACGTCTGGTCGGAGAAGACCCACCTTTAGATGGGCTAACAGAACCAAGAGACGGTACGTTGTGATGCTTCCTAGGGGAAAGAGAAGTACGACGTTTCCGAAAGATGGCGCAATGGGGTCAGAGGTCATACATGGATGTTGGTCGACGACCATAGAAGAAAGATACTCCAAAGTTGAAGGGAATGGAGAACGAAAAGTGGGCGATGAAAGTCGGGTGGTCGCACGGACCATCGTATTTGAGTCGGAAGGACAATTTTCCCGAACAACGGGAATCTCAACCACAGAAGGTGTCTCAGAAGCTGGAACAATAGTTGGAAGGAAAGAATGGGAATTTTGAGAAGTGCCCAAACTCGGCTAGAGAGAACTGCCGATGGAACAGTCGAAAAAACAAAAAAAAAAAAAAAAAAAAACGGGAAAATGGGATAACCTCTCCTTTGCTCGGCGTGTGGCCTCACAGCGATCCAGCTTATAAAGAGCGCATTGTTCAAGGATTTCCTTCTCCAAGATGAAGAATGGGCAGTGGATGGAAGAAGTTGTCTGAGAGGATCTACAATATTTTATTTCTGAGGGTGTCCGAATTTGAGGCACTTAAAACACCTCCTCGGGAAGGGGACGTAAGTTCGAACAGAGTGTATAGTGAAATCAAGTTTTGCCCTTGTTGGAGGGAAAGGCACAGAGAATGTAAGTAAAAGAAGAGGGTTAGGCATAGAGGGGTTCCCCTTGTAGGGAGGGAACCTGTAGACATTAGTGACCGGTACATCATGTCGTTTTTGGAAATGGGCCAATATATCGTCCGTAGTGTCCGAACGAAACTCTGATGTGTATATCGTACCTTTTGAGATGTTATGGACATCATCCAGTTTGGAGATAATCGGGACTTCCCCAGAAACGATAGATAAGTTAAAATTTGACTATCTGTTCTGAAAGCGGCACGAACCAAGATGAAACCGTTCCTCATTGGTGTAGCCTGTACCTCAGTCGATCGGAGAACTGCCTCCAATGCGTCAATTAGGACAAGATGGCTTACCACGGTCAAAGGACGTGACGTGGCGGAATGCAGATAACAATAAAGGGGATAAGAGTTTAGACCGGGGACTCCCGGAGGGGGACCCGAGAGCACGATCGCGGTAGCGGATTTCCTATGCGAATTTCTAGGTGGGAGACCCAGTTGGCACGGTCTCCTGGGTGGGCTGGTATGACAATCGAATCATCGAGCTGTGCATTGAATCCATAACTGCCTCTTCTGGTCGAGAACGGGTAGTCCCAGAAACAGAAACGTTGCATGGGACTAACGGGTTGGTGAGAGAAGACCTCATACCAACCATTACATCAACCATAGCGTCGAAGTTCCTGTTGTACTCTGGACTGGAAGCAGCCAGGAAGAGGTCGGGTTGAGAGCCCGACTGATGGCAAGTTGCGTCTTTTTTAAAGTTTTTTTTCTTCTTATTTTTACCCATAAAGACAACTCAAAAAACACATCACCTCAATAGATGAACACAAATATATAATGACACCAATGATGAATATAAAAACTAGAATATATCCTGGGAGCGGAACCGCCGAAATTGTGCCCACCACAAGCCCAGGATCTAGGAAGAAAATGGGAAGGTTCTCAATACTCAATAAAAGAGACCAGGAATACGTAGGGTAGTACGTACAGAAAAAGGAGGAGAAGGGAGAAAAACTGGGGAAGGGATGTGTAATGAGAACGGGATAGAGAAAAAATAATAATAATAATAATAATAATAATAATAATAATAATAATAATAATAATAATAATAATATAATAATAATAATAATAATAATAATAATAACCTTAGGGGCGTGTTAGGTGTGAGAAGAATTGATAAAAAATGAGGAATGAACGTATTAGAGTTATAAATATTGAGAAAGGGGTAAATGAGACAAATGAAATACGTTGAGATGGTTTGGTCATGTGGAAAGGACGAATGATAGTCGGTTGGTTAAGCGGATGTATAGTGGTGAGTGTGTTGCGAATAGGCCGGTTGGGAGACCGAAGAAAAAGTGAATTGAGTCAGTAAAGGATGTCTGGAGGAAAGAAATGTGAGTTTTGGCAGGCGAGAATAAAGGTGCATTTATAGAGTGAATAGCGGTTTTGTGAGGGGGTATGGTTGTGGCCCACCTGGGCCAGGGGATGAACCCTACACTTGACGATTTGCCATAGTGAGGGTCCGTCGCGGTCCCGTGAAGCTCTAGGGTGAATTTTCTGACTGCAACGAGTTCTCACTAATAGGGATAGAGGGGGCGGTAAGGCTGGGCTTTCTTTTCGACTTATATCATATTCTTCTACAACTTTTCTTTTTCCGGTGCATGTCAAGCGCCTTACTCCCAGTCTTGGGTGAAAAAAGGTAGATAATAATAATAATAATAATAATAATAATAATAATAATAATAATAATAATAATAATAATAATAATATCCGTGTGCTGTGGAAAAAGAATTCCCACAGCATATGTTTTGCGTGTCATAGGAGGCGACTGAAGGGACTGTGGTAGTTGGGTCGGAGACTCGCTAACATTTATTTATATCCTACGAATAATTATGCATGCTTCGGACCTGGTCGTAACGCCGTAAGCTAACTTGTTATCTTCCGGCGATACTGTATGAATCGTTTAGGTACAAAAAATGTAAGAGGAATAAATATTGAGGATAGAGATGATGGATGTATTTAGAAACTATAAATTTGATTTGCTTGTTGTGAGTGAAACTAAGATGGAAGAAAGCTGTGAAGATGAATGGTGTGGTGGAGTGGAGAGGAATGAAAAGAGGAGAGGAGGAGAACCGATTCTGATGAATGACTTGTTTCACAGAGCTGTGATGGACTTTGTGTGAATACTAGAATTCTAATGGTTAAATTTAAGTTTGAGAAGGCCAAGGTATGTTCGCAACATATGGTCCAACTGAGTGATGTTGAGGAGAGTGACTTTCTGGGATAATCTGAATGATGTTTTGGACTAGGTGAGTTGGGACTTCAGATTGATTGTGTTAGACGACTTATTAAATAGTTGGATAGGTTATCGAAAAAGGGATGATATAACAGGTACCATTTTGGGTTGAAGAAGATAATGAGAATGATAGGAAGATGATTGATTTCTGTGAGAAGGTATGTGTGTAAGTAATACATTCTTAGGGCACAAGAGTATTTATAAGTATACGAGTTTTGGGTTAGGTAGAGATGGTATCGAAGTGAAAAGTATGTTGAATTTTTGAAGGTGTAGGAGATGTTGAAGTATATGATAGACGTTAAATCAGTGAGTGGGTTGGGGATATATAGGTATTTATGTTATTTTGTGTAAGATCAAATAGGGATGGCACTTTCGTGACTGATAAAAAGGATGTGACAAGAGTGTTGAGGAAACATGGCTAAAATCTGCAAAACACTGGCAGCATTAAAGAGGTGATAGTGAATGTGTGTGGGTTTTAGGGTGTTATTAGAAATAGGTATTTTGGGGGTGAGGTAATTAGTAGGAAGAAGGAAATAGATAGAATGAGAAAGTTGAAGAATGGTAAATCTGCAGGTAAAGATGAAATTACTGGTGAAATGATAAAGAAAGGAGGCGAGATGGTGATTGAGTGGATTTGGAAGTTGTGTAACAAAGCGTTTATGGAGGGTATAGTTCCGAGGGATTGGAGGAGAGCAGTAATAGTACCCTTATATAAGGGTAAAGGAGATAAGGGTAACCGTAGGGATTATAGGGGAAGTAAATGTAGATTAGAAGGTGATGTTGGTGGATGAGGAGAGTTTGCGGTGTGAAATCGTGTTGGATGGCAGGCAACTGGAACAAGTATCCGAGTTTAAATATTTAGGCTATATGTTGGAGCAATTCGAGTGGTAGGATTTAGGAAGATGACTAATGTAATTAAATCTTTGTGACTTTAAGGGGACTAAGTCTTGAGTGAATTACTGTTCTGCATGAGGGTATGTTGTAACCTATGTTTTTGTATAATAGCGAAAATATGATGAGGAATAAGACGTATAGATTTAAGGTGCATTCTGTTCAGATGGATAATCTTAGGGACGTTTTATCTGTTAAAATAATTAATAAAATCAGGGATAACCGTATTAAGAAGCTGTGGTGTGAATAAGGAGTAAATGAGAAAATATATCAGTGTATTAAGAAGGTTTGGTCATATAGAAAGGATGGATAAAAGTTGGTTGGTTAAGAGGATGTATAAAGGTGAGTGCGTTGGGGATAGACCGGCTGGGACACCAAAGTAAAAGTAGATTGAGAGTGCCCAAAGGAAAGGAATGTGAATTTGGCACAAGCGAGGGTATTGGTGCATAATTGAAGTAATTGAGGCATGGCTGTGGGTGTGTCCCAGGGATGAAATCTGACACTGCCGAGATACCATAGTGAATGGCTGTCACGGTGTTATAAGGTTTCAGGGTGGGTCTCGCACTTAAGTGTATGAGGGGGGGATTGTGTGTGTGAGGAGGGGGGGGGCTTCCTCTTCGACTCAGGTCATGGTCTTCTACTTAGCTATTTTGTTTCCGGTGCAGGTTTGCGCACCCCACCCCAGTTCCCAGTTATGAGGAATCAAGAGGCAGTTGAATAATAATAATAATAATATATATATAATAATAATAATAATAATAATAATAATAATATATAATAATATAATAATGACAGTATAGTACCTAAATAAAATAATCAATAATAATATAATCATAATAAAATTTTGCAGACTTTTAAAAATTCTGAAGTCCTTCCGCATTTTTCTTTATATCTAATTTTTAAGACAATTCTTGAATAAAAACAAAATAATTGCCTCTGAAATGATCCAAGCTTTCGTCCGCTCACGTGAGCGGACGAAATGACTTTTATTTTATGAGCGAAGCAAAATTTAAACTTAAAATATTACAATTTTACAAATATATAGTAAGATTTAAAACTAAAATTTAAAATATACGAAAAATAAATGTGAAGTTGATATTTAGATTGTCTTTTTTCTTTCCTTCTTCTATGTCAAAATATTTAGGTAATCGGACATTTTGTTATATTTATATTAATGTCCGGCTATGCTTTCTTATAAGAAGGGACTCCGCAAGCCTAAGATCCCCGAAAATTCCCTCTTTTTAATCAAATTTTTGAGTAATTGGGAATGTCTATTATTGTGTAATTTATGTTCCTTCCTGCAATGGTGGTGGTATCTTACTTGGTCTGTACTTGTGCGGCAACATACGCTGCCGAAGGGTATTCGTCGTATACCATGTAAGTGGCGTTACATCCAATCTCCTATTGCAATGGAATTGGTATATACGGATTTTGG
>JABUQX010065080.1:0-12500 GCA_015478945.1 Trachelipus rathkii
CTTAAACATTGATAAGGAGCATCAGAGGTTCAAATGTTAAAAATAACATATTAAATATTGTTAGCATCAGAAACTTTCGCAGCTTAAACAGATTGTTAGCATCAGAAACTTGCGAGCTAAAACAGGGAAGCAGTGAAGTTGGTCTCGAGTGCTATCGTATTTGACCTTTACCACACCAAATTCTCCGTGGTCTTTCATCAAATTCGAAGTGTTTGATATGCGTAATAACCATTGAAAATGTTATAAAATTTAACTATTGAAGAGTTACATATAAATATTTATTATAATTTTACAAATTGATGAAAAATAAGGATTAATTTCTAATATTGTTTATTCATCGTAAATTTAAATATTTAAAGGATGTAGACGGCGCTTTTAAAAGCAAAAAGGATCTAGCTACATCCACTATAATTTAGGCTACCGTAACCCTTTTTATGTATTGCTTTTAGTTTTAATTCTAAATTTCATAGTATAAATAGTAAATGTTTAAAGTTTAGACTGATGCTAGATTGTAACTAGTTATACGGTTGAATTGTGTCATCTTCTAATAGGAATACGAAATTTATTTTCATGAAAACCGTTTTAAAAAAGATTTTGTGATTAATAAAGTTTTGAAATTGGATTTTAAGAGGAGGGAGGAGGGAGGAAAGGGAGGTGTGGGAATAGATATAAATTGATAGAGTATAGGTTTTATCCTTTTATATTTTATATTTTTATATTGTTTTATATTATCATTTAACCTTTTTATTACTATTGTTATTATTGTGGGTGTATTTGGTGAGCGGGGTGGTGCCTTAGGTGTTGGGAAGTACCTAGGGTGGGGAGTCCCACAAAGCGTGCGGCCCGTGCAGTCTGGGTGAAAATAGATATAGAAGAAGGGAAAAGATGGGAGGAGAGAGGTAATAAGGGTGGGATGTATGAACGTGAGAGGGGTAAACGAGGAAAGAGGGAGGAAGTGGGGTTAATGTTTGAAGAAAAAAGGTTGGATGTGATAGGTTAACTGAAACTAAGCTGAAGGGAAAGAGGGAGATGGATTTTGGAAAATACAAGGGTATGATATCAGGGGTGAACGAGAGAGTGAGGGGGAGGGAAGGGGTGGGAATAGTTATGAGGAAAGAGGTGTGGGATAAGGTAAGGTTGTGCAGCCAGGTGAGTTCGAGGATAATGTGGGTAAAAGTGAGAAATGTGGGTTTTTCTTTGTGCATATGCACCAGTGAATGGAGCGAGGGAGGAGGAGAGAGAAAGATTTTGGAATGAGTTGAATGAGTGTTGGGAAAGTTTCGGGGTAAATGATAAAATCTGTCTATTGGGAGATTTGAATGCAGGAGTGGGAAGGGAGGGGGTGGGAAGAATAATAGGACCATTTGGGGTAGGGGAGGAATGTTAATGGAGAAAGTCTGTTAGAGTTGTGTGTTGAAAGAAGAATGATAGTGGGGAATACTTGGTTCAAAAAAGTGATAATCATAAGTATACATGGAAGAGTGAGAGAACAGGGGGGAGGGCGGTACTGGATTATGTGTGTGTAAATGGGAAGGATAGAGGTAGATTACTAGATGTAAATGTATTTAGAGGGGCGGGGAGAGGATTATCAGGATGCTATTTGGTGGTTGCTAGGTTGGAGTTGGGAGGAGAGGACGATTAGGGAAAGGGGGGAAAAGAGGAGAGTAGAGGTGATAAAGGTGGAAAAATTGGAGGAGACAGTGTGTAAGAGGGAGTTTAGGAGGGGTATGGAGGATAGGTGAGACGTGAGAGGGACGGGAATTGGGGAGGTGGAGGGGGGGTGGATGAGATTTAAAGAGGCAGTATGTGAAGAGGCTAGAAGGGTATGTGGAGTAAAAGGGTGAGTGTAGCAGAAGGAGGGAGTGAATGGTGGAGTGAGGAGGTGAAGGAGGAGGTGGTGAAAAGGAAAAAAGAGGCTTATGTGAAATGGTTGGGAAGTAGAGGAGAGAGAAGGGAAAGCTGGGAGGAATATAGAAGGGTTAGGGAGTGGAAGCAAAGAGGACGGTGGAGAGGGCGAAGAAAGAGCAAAAGATGAGTGGTGTAGAAAGGTGACGGGAAGATTTTAAGATCAGAGGCTTAGATGTTCTGGAAAAGTTAATAAAGGAAAGAAGGAGGGTTGGGAGAGAGAGAGAGGGATTAAAGAAGGGAGGAGATGGGGAGTGGATAGGAGGAGAGGATAGGGTGAGGAGGAGGGGGGGGAGTATTTTGGTGGATTATTAAATGAGGTGGGTGGGGGAGGGGAGGAAGATTTGCAAGAGGTGAGGATAGGAGTGGTGGGGAGGAGGGGAGGATGAAATACAAATGGAGGAAGTTATTAGGGCCTTGAGTAAAGGAAAAAAGGGAAGTCCGCAGGTCTGGATGGGGTGAGAATGGAAATGTTACAGAAGGGAGGTAGAGGGGTGGAGGAATGGCTGTATAGGTTATATAATATATGTTGGAGGAGTGGTGAGGTACCACAGGATTGGGAGGATGGATGTTTGGTCCCCCTGTATAAGGGGAAAGGGGATAGGATGGAATGTGGGAATTATAGAGGTATATGTCTTTTAAGTGTGGTAGGGAAAGTGTATGGTAGAATACTGATTGAGAGAGTGAGAGGGCTAACGGAGGGAAGAATGGGGGAAGAACAAGGAGGAGGGAGGGAAGAGGGTGTGTGGATCAAGTGTTTACACTAAAGATGCTTGTGGAGAAAAGTATAGAGAGGAAAGGGAAAGTGTATGGGTGTTTTTAGATTTAGAGAAAGCATATGATAGAGTGAAGAGGGGTGAATTGTGGAGGGTGTTGGAGGAAAATGGAGTGGGGGTAAATTAGGTAAAGGTATTAGGGCCTTTTATAGGAATAGTAGAATGTGTGTGAGGGTGTTAGGAGGGGAGAGTGAGATGTTTGGGGTGGTGAGAGGATTGAGGCAGGGGTGTGTAATGTCGCCGTGGCTATTCAATTTGTTTATGGAGAGTGTTTGCAGAGGAATGGTGAGGAAGGGGGGGGGTGGAATTGACAAATGGGAATGATAGAAGGGAAGTGAACATGATACTGTTTGCGGACGATACTGCCCTAGTGGCGAAGAACGTGGAAGGGCTGAGGTATTTGGTGGGGGAGTTTGAGAGAATGTGCGGACAAAAGGGGCTTAAAATAAATCCTGGTAAGAGTAAAGTGTTAGTGTTTGAGGAGGAGGAAAGAGAGGAGGGGGAGGGGTTAGAGGTGAGGGGGGTGTAGTATTGGAAGAAGTAAAGATTTTTAGATATTTAGGGATGGATTTGGGTAAGGGGAGAGGGATGAAGGAGGAGATAGAACATAGAGTAGGAGAAGGAATGAGAGCTTTGAGTGGTCTGAGAGAAGTATGGAAAGGGGGGATTTATCACAGAAAGTTAAGATAAGTATGTTTGAAAAAATTTGTGTACCAGCGGTGTTGTATGGGTGTGAAACGTGGGGGTTGAATGCCAGGTCCAGGAAGAAGTTGGAAGTATTTGAGATGAAAGGGTTGAGAGCGGTTTGTGGGGTTAGTAGAAGGGAGAGGATTAGGAATAGGGTGGTGAGGGGAGAGATGTGATTGGAGGAATGGGTTGATGGGAAGAGCGGAGAAGAGAATGTTAAGATGGTATGGGCATCTAGTAAGAATGGAGGAACAGAGAGTGGTTAAGAGAGTTTGGGAGGCGGAGGGGAAAGGAAGGAGGGGAAGGGGGACCAAGAAGGAGGTGGATGGATGGAATAAAGGAGAGGCTGGAGGAGGGAGGGAGGAGGGGGGAAGAGGGTAGGGTGTTGGCGAGAGATAGAGTGGGGTGGAGGAGGTGGGTGAGGGCGAGATGAGGGGGGGTGTGAGTGAGAGAGGCTGTACGTACCACTACCCCGCTCAAGCAGGAAAAAGAGGAAAAAAAAATAAATAAAAAAAAAAATAAAAAAAAAAATAAATAAATAAATATATATATATATATATATATATATATATATATATATATATATATATATATATATATATATATATATATATATATATATATATATATATATATAATAATATATATATATATATATATATATATATATATATATATATATATATAACTCTTTATATAAATATCTATCGATTTGCTATTATACATATATATATATATATATATATATATATATATATAACTATATATATATATATATATATATATATATATATATATATATATAATATATTTTTATTTCGATATATATATACATATATATTTATATATATATATATATATATATATATATATATATATATATATATATATATATATATATATATATATATATATATATAGGGTCGAACTTGCTAAGTTGGTGGTTTCTTTAAGAGCAAGCACCCTATATAAGAGGATGATAATTTAAAGATCCATATTTGAAATGATATTTTTATTCAACATAGAAGAGATATTCAATAAAAGTAAAGTAATAAAAGTCCCTTCCGTTGAGATACTCTCTCTTCTTAGGCGAATTGGTAGTCGCAGCCCTTTCCAGCGAGTTTTCCACCCTTTTTCTTATTAGCGAAAATTTGTGTTCGAAATTCGAGTCGCAGCCTTTTCCGTGAAATTTACCTGACTTGCCGGGAGAGTTTCTGGAGAGAGTATCTTGAGTTAATTTATTTCTTCTGATTCTTGTTAATTTGATCTGACTCAATATCTGACTGAAGAGCATCTCAACAGGCCGGGTTTATATATCATTTCACTTCAACTTATGCTAAAATTTTGCTCAGCAAATCTTGCACAAGTACGAACATAATTAAATTTTCCAAGTTATAATGGAGTGCTACATTTTCATGCGCTAGTGAGAAAGTATGTTATAATAAATATACAAGAAATAATAAATAAAATACAGCTTTACTTTCAAATGCAAACATATCTAATTATGTCCGAAGACATAAGTAGACATACAAACATTTGAAGGCAAAAATAGTATACAAGAAATGTAAATATTCAAATACGAGCATAACTGGTTACATCCGAAGATCTAAACATATATACAAATATTTGAATACATAAAAATACAATAATGTTATATATATACAGAAAATAAAAGGTGCATTTAAACACAAGCATATTTGGTTATATCCGTTAGATATAAACAAACATACGAACTATTAAATGCATAAAAATATTTAAAAAATAACATACATAATTCTTGATAAAAAACAGTTGAGTTATTCACAAGAGTTAAATAGGCCACATCGATCGAACCGTTGAATCCAAGGAAAGGTCCAGTATATAAGGCGTTTCTAATGTATTCATGATTTGACCAATGCGCACGTAAATAGTTTTCAAAGCTGTAGTTACGAGAGAAACATTGCTTGACATATGTAGAAACGAAGTTGCTTGAAATTTAAGTCCTTTATTTGAAAAATTTCTTCATACATAAAAGGGAGCGGTCACAGAACCATTTAGAATTCGAAAAGGAATCAAAGTTCGTAGTGGAATCCAAAAATGAATTTCTGCCCATAATCCAAACTTAAAATGATGAAAGAAATCCATACCGTAAAGGAAGTTTGCTATGTCTAGCGATGAATCCTCGAACTGTGATAGTTGAAGACCATAATCCAAAATTTTTAAAAATAAAAATTGAAGTTCGTATTGATAATGTTCATTTGCTTGAGTCATCTTCTCGGAGTGTTCTGATTGAAAATTTTAGTATTATTGTAGTTTTTTCTTTTTCTTCATTTTGTTTGTTTTTAGAAGGCGTAGATTGAAGTACTGGGTGTTCTTTTCCGGGTTCACCAATTATATAGGGCTATTACTTGCTAAGTTGGTGGTTTCTTTTAAGAGCAAGCACCCTATATAAGAGGATGGTAATTTAGAAATCCATATTTGAAATGATATTTTTATTCAACATAGAAGATATTAATAAAAGTAAAAGTAATAAGTCCCTTCTGTTGAGATACTCTCTCTTCTTAAGCGAATTGGTAGTCACACCATTTATTCGTAGCACCACTTTTTCTTATTAGCAGACGTGTTCGAATTCGAGTCGCAGCCTTTTCCGTGAAATTTACCTGACTTGCCGGGAGAGTTTCTGGAGAGAGTGTCTTGAGTTAATTTATTTCTTCTGATTCTTGTTAATTTGACCTGACTCAATATCTGATTTGAAGAGCATCTCAACAAGGCCCAGGTTTATATATCATTCACTTCAACTTATGCTAAAATTTTGCTCGCGCAAATCTTAGCATAAGTACGAACATAAATTAAAATTTTTACAAAGTTATAATGGAGTGCTACATATATATATATATATATATATATATATATATATATATATATATATATATATATATATATATATATATATATATATATATATATATATATTTATATATATATATATATATATATATTTAAATATATATATATATATATATATATATATTTATATATATATATATATATAATATATATATATATATATATATATATATATATATATATATATATATATATATATATATATATATATATATATATATATATATATATATATATATATATATATATATATATATATATATATATATATATATATATATATATAGAGAAATATATATGTAATACATATATATAACTATATATCTATATATATATATATATATATATATAAGAGATGTTAAATATGTAATATATATATATATATATATATATATATATATATATATATATATATATATATATATATATATATATATATATATATATATATATATATATATATATATATATATATATATATATATATATATATTTATTATATATTTTTTTTTTATGTTTCTATATATATATATATATATATTATATATATATATATATATATATATATTGTAAAATTTTTACTTTTTCTCTTCCAACTTCCTTTATAAAAGAATAGATTATAGAAGTTACCCTTAAATTTAAGACTTTTAGGATAACAATTATATTATCATTTTATGTACAAATATTGACGCTCTCTTATTATTTAAGTTACCCATATAATAAAGCTTTAAGATTGTTTCCATAAAAGATTCTATTTTATTATTTATAATTAAAACACAGTGACTTTATTTAAAATGTAAATAAATGTATATACAAATTATAAGGGAAAGAATACATTTAAATCTTTTTGAGCTTCGCAATGATAAAGATTTGGAAGACGCTTTGCTTTCTCAAAATGTCTCGTATTCGAATATTTGTTTTATTTCGTAATTTTAAGAAATGGATAATAAAAGATTATTTGAATTAGTAAATATGTTAATATATTGTTTAATATTATTATTTAATTACTTGTATGTGTTTAAAGTTAATTAATAAGCCTATATAATTTATAAAGCTTTTCTTGCATTTTAAGGATTTGAACGTTCTTCGTCATTAAAAGAATCATTTTAATTATTCTTCATAAATAGTATTTAAAAGTTTTCTAAAGCTTTAATAAGTAATTTTAAGATATAAATAGTAGTATTTAGTCATTTTAGTTGTTATTATAAGGAATATTAATGATAAGAATATATTAGGCGTTAAAACGTTTATTTTGAGTTTGTAAATAAAAGTATTTTTCTTAGCCATTAAAATTAATTTAGTTACCCTTTATTCTCTAAGAAGTATGAATAATTTCAACTTATTTCAATAAAATTAATTTCTTTAAACTATATGATTAATATTTAAGAAACATTTTAAATCGATTAGTATTTTAGTTATTCAAACTTCTCTAGGGATTATAAGAGGCACGAGATTTGATGATTTTAAGCAGCGGCTGGAGTTCTTCTCCAGACGTTCCCCGGACTACCTGTGGTTACTAGTAGTTCAACCCCTACTCATTCTGTGGTTACAGGTGATTAGGCCCCTCTCTAGACGGTGGTTACTGTCGAAACACAGCCCTCAGCTGTTCCCTACTGAACTTGTGGTTACTCGTTCCCAAGCTCACCTCGAGCTTCCCTCGGACTACCTGTGGTTACTAGTAGTTCAACCCCTATACATTCTGTGGTTACAGGTGTATAGGCCCCTCTTAGACGGTGGTTACTGTCGAACACAGCCCTCAGCTGTTCCCTACTGAACTTGTGGTTACTCGTTCCCAAGCTCACCTCGAGCTTCCCTCGGACTACCTGTGGTTACTAGTAGTTCAACCCCTATACATTCTGTGGTTACAGGTGTATAGGCCCCTCTTAGACGGTGGTTACTGTCGAACACAGCCCTCAGCTGTTCCCTACTGAACTTGTGGTTACTCGTTCCCAAGCTCACCTCGAGCTTCCCTCGGACTACCTGTGGTTACTAGTAGTTCAACCCCTATACATTCTGTGGTTACAGGTGTATAGGCCCCTCTTAGACGGTGGTTACTGTCGAACACAGCCCTCAGCTGTTCCCTACTGAACTTGTGACTCGTTCCCAAACTCACTTCGAGTTTCACTAGGGCTATCTGTGGTTACTAATAGCTCAACCCCTATACATTCTGTGGTTACAGGTGTATAGGCCCCTCTTAGACGGTGGTTACTGTCGAATCACAGCCCTCAGCTGTTCCCATATTGAACTTGTGGTTACTCGTTCCCAAACTCGCTTCGAGTTTCACTAGGGCTATCTGTGGTTACTAATAGCTCAACCCCTATACATTCTGTGGTTACAGGTGTATAGGCCCCTCTTAGACGGTGGTTACTGTCGAACACAGCCCTCAGCTGTTCCCATACTGAACTTGTGGTTACTCGTTCCCAAGCTCACTTCGAGCTTCCCTCGGACTACCTGTGGTTACTAGTAGTTCAACCCCTATACATTCTGTGGTTACAGGTGTATAGGCCCCTCTTAGACGGTGGTTACTGTCGAAACACGGCCCTCAGTCGTTCCCGTATTGAACTTGTGGTTACTGGTTCCCAGGCTCACTTCGAGTCTGGATTATTATTAAACAAGGCAACAAGCTTCCCGTTAACTTTGATCTGAGCTCATCTGTCATTATGCTGTCTATTTATTCTCCCTAACAGGCTCGTTCATATGTTAATCTGTGCTTGGACCTATCACGCTTACTCCGAAGTTACCATCCACGCTCACTCATTCGATTAAGTCAAATTCTACGAGGACTCATTTATTATAAACCTACCACGCTACCGTTTTGTGTCAATAAAGTATTATATTTGAATAAAGTCATTGTTAATAAAGATTTTTCTTATCCTGTCACCTGAAATTTGCATTGTCTATAATCTTAAAACTTACATTTGGTGGCAGTCTTGTTGTGACATTTGCACAGTAGACAATCGCACAGTATTAGCTTTGCTAGACAGGTGACAGGTAGTTATTAATAAATTTTAATAATAAAAATAACGTTAGTAATAAATCTCAATAGTAAAAACGTTAGTAATAAAATTTAATAGTAAAATAACGTCAATAATAAATGTCAATAGTAAAAGTAACGTAAATAATAAATTTTAATAGTAAATTTGTATTAAAGAAAAATTAATAAAAATGGCGATAAATCAAAGACTATTGAAGAAAGTTCAAAGGAAATTATTGCTAATGATAGTAATTAAAATCATAATTACACTACAATCAAATAATGATAATGATCTTGTTAATAATCTTAACGAAAATGATATCCTTTTTAAAGCACTGGTTCATAACTATTTGAGAAAATTAAAAATTGTTCATGCGCATAAAAGAAATAAGATAATTGTTTTTCTAAATGAAACAGAGCCTTTTCAAGGTAAGAAAAGAAAAAGAAAGAAAAAGAAGTTAGTTCAAATAAACAATAGTAATAGTTGTCATAGTTATAATCAAAATATTGAGAATAATGATTTTAATGATATTAATAATGTAAAGGATAATAGTAATATAGACAATACTAATAGTGATGACTATAATATTAAATGTTATAAAGATGATAATTATATTTTCTATAGTGATGATGAGAATAATAGCGATAATAATAATATTAATGATAACCATAGTATTCATAACGATTATGAGCATAACGATAAGGATAAAGATGATAATGAAAGTTGCAAGATTAACACAAATATTTGTGATGACGTTGATGATATTGATAAAAACGATAATAATAGTAATAATGGCAGCGTTAATGTTAATAATGAAAACGAAATCTTTAACAGTAAAGGTAAATCAGAAAATAATTTTTCCTTCGTAAATCTTTACTTGGAACATTTAAGGTTGTTTAATAATAAAAACGATAATAACAGTAACGATAATATTTCCCATAGCAATAATGACGATAGTATTAATGATATGAGCAGTAAGAATCCTGCAAATAACTTTTCTTTTTTCAAACTTTATCTGGAACACTTAAATAGTAGTAACAAAAATGACAGTAATACCAGCAATAACATTGATATTGATAATGATGAGGAGAAAGGTAGCGATGATATTAGTAACGACGGCAATATTTAATCTATAAATATCCTTTAAATTCTTAATCAGGAACATTTTAGCGTATTTTCCCTTATTCTGTATAATATTGTTCATTCCCTTAGGAATCTAATGTTGTAAAGTAATGTAATCTTTATGAGATGATTAAAATAATTGTAATGTAATACATTCCGAGGAATTTTAGAAGTGTGCAAACTGTGGTTTAAATTATTAATGAGGATTAATCACTGTAGTAGTCTTTAAATGTTTAAATACTTATGAATTATGCCCGTTTTTATGATGATAATTCTTAATGATTTTGTGAATTAAGTAACTAACTTATCGTTTGCATAAAGAAAGGTTAAAGAAAGATATGAGGAAGAGGTAGAGAAATTATTGAAAGATTGATTGCAGGAAATATTGATTAAATTAAGAGATATTGTTGATATAGAAGATCATAAAGTTATTAAAGTTATTAAAGTAATGTGAAATTTTAGATTTGTATCGAAGTTCTCTTATTTAGTTTTCTTAAAGTTTTGATGTTATTAAAGTATTTTGCGATTATTGATTTGATGAAGTTATTAATGTTTTGAAAAATGATTTTAGTAATGATGAATTGTTTAAAGATGATTAATTGATTTAGTTTTCTGTTGCAACAGAGGGTATTATTTATATAGCTATAGGCTATGGCAGAAGAGAGTCTAATCCACTACTCTTATTTGGTTTGCCTTGCGGTTGACATGGTCTTGTCAAATGATCCTTACCGGTTAAGTCCAAGATGGTTAGATTTTCTAGGAAACGCCATTGTAAGGCCGCTGAAATAGAACTAGGATGGGAGGGAGAGCTCTACTCCGCATCCTACTTCGGGGCAAGTTGATTTTTTTTTTTGTGTAATTATTTTATGATGTTGATAATGATTAAACTAATCAAAGGTTTAGATGAATAGTTTTATGAAAAGAAATCCATGGTATTAAATTTTGAGAACTTTGAAATGAACTGAGCAATTTAAGTATTGAAAAGAAAGGGGAATATTTTGTTGAAATCTGAAAGGAATGTTGGGAAGTTACGACCTTATGCGAAGGACCTCGGAATAATTTAGTAATTTTAGCTTTAACGTAATTTTGCTTGTTTTCTATTTTTGTCTCCCGTTTCTGATTAAGGATTCTTTGTAAATATGTAAATATAGGTTTAAGTTTTGATAATTCTAATATTATCGAAGTGTAAATAATTCAAGTAGATTTAATACATTGTTTATATTAGAAATTAGTTTATAATAATCTTTTCTTTTAATAAAGAAGTTGAAATCTTAAAGAGGGGGCAGTGTAAAATTTTTACTTTTTTCTCTTCCAACTTCCTTTATAAAAGAATAGATTATAGAAGTTACCCTTAAATTTAAGACTTTTGGAATAACGATTATATTATCATTTTATGTACAAATGTTGACGCTCTCTTATTATTTAAGTTACCCATATAATTAAGCTTTGAGATATTTCCATAAATGATTCTATTTTATTATTTATAATTAAAACACAGTGACTTTATTTAAAATGTAAATAAATGTATATACAAATTATAAGGGAAAGAATACATTTAAATCTTTTTGAGCTTCGCAATGATAAAGATTTGGAAGACGCTTTCCTTCTCAAAATGTCTCGTATTCGAATATTGTTTTATTTCATAATTTTAAGAATGGATATTAAAAGATTATTTGAATTAGTAAATATGTTAATATATTATATAATATTATTATTTAATTATTTGTATATGTTTAAAGTTAACTAATAAGCCTATATAATTTTTCTTGCGTTTTAAGGATTTGAACGTTCTTCGTCATTAAAAGAATCATTTTAATTATTCTTCATAAATAGTATTTAAAAGTTTTCTAAAGCTTTAATAAGTAATTTTAAGATATAAATAGTAGTATTTAGTCATTTTAGTTGTTATTATAAGGAATATTAATGATAAGAATATATTAGGCGTTAAAATGTTTTAATTTTGAGTTATGTAAATAAGTTTTTTTTAGCATTAAAATTAATGTTTAGTTACCCTTTATTCTCATAAGAAGTAATGTAATAATTCCAAATTATTTTGATAAATTAATTTTCAATATAGATAATATTCAAGAATCATTTTAAATCTATTAGTATTTTAGTTATTCAAACTTCTCTAGGGATTATAAGAGGC
>JABUQX010065080.1:17500-22500 GCA_015478945.1 Trachelipus rathkii
TGTCTTCACTGGTCTGTATGTTGCTTGAAGGCATTCATTGTTTTGACATTTTGAAATTGGGCTCAGTGTCGACGGAAAATAGTCACGTTAAACTGATGTTGATAGACCTGGGAATAACGGTGTGACTAAAAGATCCCGTCTTCACTGTTTCATGATGTCGGCTTCGTTGCTTTTTAAAAGGTGTCGTTTTTATCAGATCCGGTTAAAATATAAAGTGGAAGCGATTGATATTTTTTATCTTGATTTCTCCTCTCTTCAAAAGTTGGTCTTTCAAGTTTGGCTAAGACTTCTTCTTGGAGCTTTCTGTTTTGGATTTTTTTTCTTTTGCTTCTACTATTGTTGCTGTGTTTTAGGTTAACACTTTTATGGAGTTTTATTTTGGGAAACTTAAATTATTTATACATAATTTTCAATTCCATGTTTTCACAAAAAATTTTAATTATAACTTGAACTGTTGTATTATTTACAAATTAAAAACAATTTTAATAAAATCGCAAATATAAAAGATATTTTTATCTTATTTAGATTTTATAATATTGTAAATATAATCTTTAAAATTATATCAATAAATAAAAACAGTACACTCTACCGCATTTTAAATCAACATGTTTCGCTATATAATATCATATATATATTATATAATATATATTTTATTTAATATATTATATATTTATATTATTATATAAATATTTAATTATTATATATATATTATATATATATATATTATATATATTATATATATATATAATATTATTATATTATATTTATTTATATATATATTATATATATATTTATATATATTATATAATATATATATATATATTATATGTATATAGTTATATATATATAATATATTATTATATATATATATATTATTTATATATATAATTATATATATATTATATAATATATATATATATTATAATATATTATATATATATATATAATATATTATATATATTTATATATATATATATATATCCTCGTATATTAATATTTATATTTGTCTTTTTAATTTATTCCATTTGAAAAAGGATGCAAAGTGCTTTCAACATTGATGGGAATAAAACCTTTGTTGGGTATTTCATCACTGGAGAACTAAACAGGAAATTCAATAATTGACTCCCTTTTGCTTTATTAAAGAAAAACAAAGGGAAGGAAAAACTCGGCGTTATTTTTATATACTTTACTTTGCTCAATATCTCAGGAGTGTATATATATATTATTTATATATATATATATAATATCATATTATATATATTATATTTATATCATTATATATATTAATATATATATATATATAATATATAATAATATATAATATTATATATATATATATATATATTATATTATATATATATATATATATATATATATTGCTCATTGATTAGAAAGGTGCACATCGTAATCAAGCAGTTTTTCGAATAATTGCAAAGAATAATATATGTAGATGTGGATAAGCGACTTATTTTAGTTAGTTCTGGCAACCTGTCACTAGGGAGCGGAGGTGTGCTTTTCCGTTTAGCAAGTCAACAATGCTGGGAATTTTTTAAAGATACTCTACTCGAAATGATAATTTAAGTAATTTTTTTCTTTCAACGGGGAATAATATATATATTATATATTATATATATATATATAATATATTATATATCTATATATATATATTATATATATATATATATATATGTTTATATATAATTATATATTTTATATATATATATATATATATATATTATTATATTATATATATATATATATATAATATATATATATCTATATTATTATATATATATATTATATATATATAATATATATATAAAGTACAGAGAGAGAGGAGAGAGAGAAGAGGAGGAGAGAGAGAGAGAGAGAGAGAGAGAGAGAGAGATTCAACTAAGATGCTACTAGATTATAGGAGCCACTAAAGTCAAGCGATGTTAACATCGGCACAATAACTGTTGCCATAAATTACGCCAATTTTAAGACTATCAAAATTTTTACCCACACCTTAGTGTGAAGAAGCAGTATCAAGTAAACATTAAAATACAATAGGAGGAGTGTTTTCCGACCCAATCACTAGCCCTCTCCGAAAAAGAAGCATAGAAGAACGGGTTTCCAATGATTAGCTTTGATTTGAAAATTCGGTAATTATTAGAATACTTATTAATTGGGACCCTTTACTGGGATCATGTGGCATTTCTCCTGGAGTGCTCCTGGGTTTCATGAGCAGCCGACATGGCTAGAAGCAAAAAGTCAACATGGACACAACAATGTACCGTGAAACATTTTTTCTAGAGAGTTCTAGAAGTAAAAGTTTAGAGGCCATATGGAAAAGATGTTAGTCTAATCACACTGATAGAATATTATTTATATATATATATATATATATTATTATAATATATAAATATATATGTATATAATTATATTATATATTATATTATAGTATAACATATATATTATATATAATATATAATATGGCTTTCGTCGTTCGGGTAACTGGTGACATCTTTCTTTTACTCGATTATGGTTTTCCTGCGTTAAGGACATGGGGAAGTTGGCGTGGTGGCGGCTTGACATAATCAAGCGCTTTGACCGGTTTTGGCAAGCGTCCTCTCTTCTAAGCTCCTTCCTGGGTTTTCCTACTTCTCTTTGCTATCTTGTCTAGTTTTTCATCCGATGCTTCCATTCAGCAATTTGTTTGAATGGAGCGTACTCTTTCCTCTTTCTTTTAACTTGTGGTTCGCAAGGTTCCTGTTCTTTTCTTAACTTTATTCCTACTTTTTCATCAACGATCTCCGTCAGCTGTTACTTCAACTCTTGTTTATCTTTATGCCGAGGATCACTTCAATCCATATTAACTCATTTAATGCTTGCTCCTCTCTTTGCATTCTAGAGTTGCCCTCTCGATCTTCAGTTTCCCGATTCATTCTTTGGCGATCTGGAGGATTTCCCTGTGGGGTTACGAACCTTGTTAAATTCACTCTTTAAAAATTAAAACTTCCTAAACAGTTCCCTCTCAAAAAACACTCCGAACTTCCTATTTCTTCGACGGCACTAACGCCTTCTGTGAAAATAAACATTCTTGGCATTATAATTCAGAACAACAATTATTTGGAAACCTCATATTTCATGGTTGCTAAGGTGGCTCAAAGAGCTGGGAGTTTTTTTTCCTTCTTTTGCGGGAATTTTTTTCTTGCAACAGCTACTCCAGTTATATAAGGGTCTTATTCGCCCTTAATAATGGAGTACTGTTTCTCAAATAATGGGCGGGGGGGGCCAATCCAACTTCCTTTTTGAATTAGTGTTGAGTCTAAAGCTAGAGACTATAAATGGTCCCTATCTTTTCAACTCTTTGACCCTCTATTTGCGACGTACTGTTGTGCGTCTATCCGTTCTATAGGTATAAGAGGCAAATGATCGCGGGGGAAGTTGAAAAACCTCCCTAAATTCACCACCTTTGCGTCCACCTTCGCAGCACTGGGTGCACTTGGCTCTCAAACGATTTTGCGTGAGTAATTGGGAACCTAACTCTGTTAGTTGTGGTGCTCTTTTTTCAGCTCTTTGTTTCTGTGGAATCTTTGCTTTTCTGTGCTTTCCAACATATTTATCTTCCTCTCTATAAAAGCCACGCTGGCTCACCTGGAAGTTTGCGTTAGACTGGAATTTGGTCGGTTTGTTTCAGATGTTTTTATTTTCCTTTGAGAAGGGCCAGCCGTGAGTGGTGCGTTCTGTAATATATATATATATATATATATATATAATATATATATAACTACTAAATAATATAATATATATAATATTATAATATATATATACTTTATATATATATTATTATATATTATATATATATATTAAGGTGGCACTTAATGAGAAAGTTACGTCGTTAATCCTTTATCGTTTAACAAAAAAATTAAAGGGTTAAATCATTAAAAGTTTATTGGTAAAGAATGTAATGAAAAGTTAACGTTAATCGGTTAACGTTACCGTCTTTTTCAAAATAGTAGGAATGGTTAAATAAAAGAATTGCAGAAGATATAAATAATAATAATAATAATAATAATAATTAATCAATATAATAATAATATATATAAATAATAATAATATAAATAATAATAATATAATAAGAATAATAATACATAATAATATGATATTTAAGCCTATATACTTAAATAATTTAGCTATTTGACCTAGAGATTTCTTGCCGTTCCAAAGAGATATTCCTAAGCGTAAATTACTTAATTAATACTTATATATAATAGTATATTATTGTAAAAATAATATGATATACCAGCTTACAGTTTTAATACAAATTTGTATATTTTTTTAGAAATTACAACGCTTATTAGGCCTACTTCTTATATTTTTCACGTCACAAAAGAAGCAGTTAAAAGTAACTAACAAGAGTCCATTAAGACTCACTGAACAAGGCAACAGTCCCATATCTTTTTTTTCAAAGCGAACTATAAGAAAGAGAACAATATGAAAAACATGATTAAACATTCTAAAAACGGGATAACCAGGGGCTGCGATGCGGAAGTCGGAGTCGGAGTCGTGCAATTTTCCAGGAGTCGGAGTCGAAAATTCCTGTGTAAATGGAGTCGAGTCGGAGTCGAAAATTCTGTGTAAATGGAATCGGAGTCGGAGTCGAAATTTTTTTTATTAAGTTTAGTCAGAGTCGGGAGTCTAAAATTAAAATTTGAGTTTAAGGAGTCGGAGTAGGAGTCGAAAATTTATTTTACGACGTCCGCAGCCATGATATAACCGTGTAAGAATAAAATTTTTGAGCATCTGAGAGGAGTGTTTAGGAAAATTTTATTGGAAGAAAAAATTTTAATCTTTTGTTTAATCTGTTATCGAATCGAATCTAATACAATTTAATCTGATAGAAATATTTTAATAACGTAATTAAAGGAGCGGCTAACGGAATGTAGTTGGAAATTTTTTAATCGTTATTACAGTTAATTCACGAAATGTCTCGTTTAAAGTCCGTTCAGTCTCTT
>JABUQX010065080.1:32500-33735 GCA_015478945.1 Trachelipus rathkii
TTGATTTTGGTTTAGATTTTTTGATATCACTTGTATATAATGCAGTATTATAATATATATATATATAATATAATATTATATTATTTTATATATATATATATTACTATTATATAATTATTAGATTAATATTATATAATATCTATATTTATATTATATATATGATTATCATCAGTGGCGGCTTTTGGGGGTAGGAGAGTAGGCAACGCATCTTGGCTTAGTGGAGCCAAAAATAAATATTAAAAAGTAGCATTATTAATTATTTATATATTTAAAATAAATATATATTATACTATATTATATATTATTAATATTTATATATATATATATTATAGTATATTATTATATATATATTATATATATATAAAGTATATATATATGGATTTCGTTGAAGGCTAGTTAAGATGCCGGCATCAATTTCAACTCGATTCCTTTTTTAATAGTAGCGATCTGAAAATTGTTTATTCTAATCAAAAATAGTTCACTTATTTCCTCTTGAGGCTTAGGCAATGTGGTTGTGCTAACGAGTCGGTAGAGTTTTTTTTTAAATAATCCATTAAATTGCATAGCAAGAAATAATAATATTTATTAATAACTTAAATTAAATATAATTTAACTAATTAATAATTTATGCTAATTGGTCATCGTCTTTTCAATTATTTAATTGTAATCTGAGTTAAAAAATATGACTCAAACAGTCTTAAAAACGCGTTGAAAGTAGCCGAATTCTTCTGGGATTGTAACAATGTTCTGCAGACCCAGTAGTTTCGTTTTATGATATTAATAATGTGGAGTGATTTTGTGGGGAATTTAGTTATTAATAATACATTATTATATATTATTTATTATATAATTTAGTTACATTTGTGTGTTTGTATAAAATTGAAGCTGTTTAGTTTATAAATACTGGATATTTGGAATGTTTGATTTAAGTTTGATTAAAAGTTAATCTTTTTCCCGATGGTTTGAGGCCAATGAATTAAATGTTAGATAAATGGTGGAAACCATCTCATTCTGCTTACTTGGTTAATGAAGTAATATATAATTATATATATAATTATTAATAATATATTATATAATATATTATATTAATTTATATTTATTAATATATTTATATATTATAATATATATAGTAAAATACTAGTTTATATTATTATATATATAATTATTATATATATTTATATATATATATATATATTATATTATATATATTATAAATGTAGTAATTTATATTTATA
>JABUQX010065081.1:0-2500 GCA_015478945.1 Trachelipus rathkii
AACTAGCCTGGAGTTACCTACATCAACACAAAACTCATGTGCAGACACAGCACCCCTAGTTCTACGAAGGCGACGTAAATGTGGAGGTACGCGAGTGATAGGCTCCTCGAGCACCTGCCGCTGCGATACCTATAGAAAAGAGATAAAGCACCAACATCGCGCCGCAAAGATAGAAGGTAAAGTGAAGTGGAAAGTATGGAACAGTTTAAAAGTCTTTTGGCCTTTGACTCGACCCTGTCCAAAAGCCGGGTGAAACTAGAACCCCCCAGATATGAGAACAGTACTCCATACAAGGGCGGATGAGGCCCTTGTATAGCTGGAGTAACTGAGAAGAGGGAAAAAAAGTTTCGCAGTCTAAACAGAATTCCCAGTTTTTTTGAGGCCGCCCTAGCAACCGTTGTGATGTGAGGTTTCCAAGACATTTTTTTGTTTATGTTAAGGCCAAGGATGTTTATATTGTCAACAGGAGAGACGAGAGAACCGTCGAAAGAGATAGGAAAGCTGGAAGGTCTTTTAGAAA
Organism: Trachelipus rathkii; assembly: GCA_015478945.1. Classification (NCBI taxonomy): domain Eukaryota; kingdom Metazoa; phylum Arthropoda; class Malacostraca; order Isopoda; family Trachelipodidae; genus Trachelipus; species Trachelipus rathkii. Next base: position 521 of record JABUQX010065081.1, read on the forward strand.
GGGTGATTTGTAGAAGTTAAGTTTTTAAAGAATTAAATTTTACAAGATTGAGACGACCCCACCCGGAAATTCTATCCAGATCTGAGAGAATAAAATAGGAAAGATTAAGACGAGAAGTAATTCTAGAAGTAAAAGAGGGAGCAGAATTGAAATGAGTTGAAGAATGAAGGGTCGAGTCATTGGCATACGAGTGGATAGAGTTAGATGTGCAGGTGAGAAGATCATTAATGAAAAGTAAGAATAAAGTAGGAGATAAGACAGAACCCTGAGGAGCACCACAATTGACAGAAAAAGACGTCGCCCCGTCAACAACAGCCGATATTGAGCGATTTGAGAGAAAACTAGACAAGTAAGCAAAGAGAAGGAAGGAACCCAAAGGAAGGGAGCTTGGAGAGCAGTGACGCGTGCCATACCCGGTCAAATGCTTTGGATATGTCAAGCGCCACCACGCAAGTCTCCCCGTAGTTCCTAAGGGCGGAAAACCATAAATCAGTAAGATAGGAAAGTATATCGATAGTAGACCTCGAGTGCCGAAAGCCGTACTGGCGATCGGAAAGAAGTGAATGAGATTCCAGATGATCTAAGAAATGAGAGTTGAGAAGGGTTTCAAAGATCTTAGATAGAATACAAGTGAGAGCTATAGGGCGATAGTTAGAAGGATCAGAGCGGCTACCTTTTTTCGGAATTGGTTGGACATGTGCGTGCTTCCAACACTGAGGGAAAGTGTTAGTATTGAGTCAGAGAATATAGTTGAATGAGGGGAGGGGCCAGCACGGAAGCACACTCCCTCAAAACACGGAAAGGAATGCCATCCGGGACACCCGCCGTCCCAGCGTTCATAGATTTCAGGAGCCCATGCACCTGATCAAATGTAATCACAGGCAAAGGCAAAGGACACCTGAGAGGAGAAGGAGGAGGAAGAGGAATGCCAGAATCATCCAGGGTTGAGTTAGAGGAAAATAGGAGGCCGAAGAGATTGGCCTTTTCAGTTGGAGAATTAACAACAGAACCATCAGAACGAATGAAAGGCCAGAAAGATTTGTCAGTAGGAGATCCAAGGAGGTTAGCGCACTTTCGTTTGGTGAAAACCCGCTTTGCTCGTCGAAGAGCATCCCTGCAACGATTTCTAGCTGAAATGAAAATTAGCAAGAGTGATGGGAGAACGAGAATTTTTCCACTCCCGATACGCACTGTCTCTAGCCTGAATGGCCAGAGAACAAGTACGATCGAACCATGGATTATGAGGAGAGAAAGATTTAGTCGAAGAAGGAATGAACCTGCTCATCCCATCTACAATTACAGCTCCCACCTTATAGGCAGAAGCTAAAACGTCACCAGAGTCAAAGCAGTCATTCCAATTATAGTTAGCGTACAAGCAACGCCGATCAAAGTGCCAGAAAAAACACGTAGGCCAGGATGGAGCTGTTGGAGAGAAAGTATTAAAATTAAGAGATATAAGGTTGTGGTCAGATTTACCAATAGGGCCGAATGAGGTGTATTTATAGAGAGAAGGAATAGTGGTGAAACAAAGGTCAAGTGTGTTCAAGAATTGGTTGGAACGATCCGGAATGTGTGTGGGTTCTTTAATTAGTTGCTCCAGATCGTTGAGAATACTAAATGATTCGGCCTCCTCCAGACCCAAATCAGTATGAGAGGACAGCAACCATTCAGTGTTGTGTACATTGATATCCCCTAAATCAGTGCTTCTCAAAGTGGGCGATAACGCCCCCTTGTGGGCGCTGGAGGCCTAGAGGGGGGCGGTAGGGGCCTAGAAAAAAATAGGGGGTGTTGAAGTTATTTAGTAATTTATTTTAGTTCATATTTCTGCCCTGTTTTATTGTATAAATTTTAGTTTTTATACTATATTTATACTCTATTTATACTATATATATATATATATATATATATATATATATATATATATATATATATATATATATATATATATATATATATATATATATATATATATATATATAT
>JABUQX010065081.1:12500-28003 GCA_015478945.1 Trachelipus rathkii
ATATATATATATATATATATATATATATATATATATATATATATATATATATATATATATATATATATATATATATATATATATATATATATATATATATATATATATATATATATATATATATATTTATATATATATATCTCAATCATATATATTTACATATATATATATATATATATATATATATATATATATATATATATATATATATATATATATATATATATTGATTTTGATTCATAAAAATCTCAAAAATATTTTTATTTTTATTAGCTTTTTCAATAATAAGTGATTAGAGGAGATAAAATTTTCATTCACTATCACGTGATAATATTCAGTATTTTGAACGATTCGCTTTATGTTTTCAAATTTTATCAATAATTAATGCATATTTATAATACTTTGAATTTTTGATTTCGAAACCTGTTTTAGTAATGATTTTAACTTTTTAACTTTAATAGTGATTTTGATTTGTTTTAAAAGAAAAAATTAATCTTAAAGCCAATTCATGGACATTTCGATTATACATCCACAATGCTCAATGATCAAACGTTACTGTCGAGACATTTGAGTCGATTTTTGATTTGGTTTTCAACAATGTAACTTTAGGTTTCATCTATTAAATATGATATATATATTTCAATATATCGATATTTATAAATATTTATATATAATAAATTTTCTTTTACTTCTTGTGCGTAAGTTTAAAGGTTTTCATGTTTACAAAATAAAAAAATATTGTTTATCATCTGTTGTTTTACAAGTATGAATGAAAATATCAAATAATTGCTTTCGCCGAAGAAATAGTAGGAGTTAAAGGAAACAGTCAGATATCTAAAGTAGAGTATTCTTCAATTAAATAATCAAAACTGTACAAAAATAATTATAATTGAATCAGAACAAAAATAATCGAGTTCAAACCGTGAGATGCGCGAATATCAGAGAGATCATGATAGAAGCAATCTCAATGATAATCGTGGGCAAATCAAACTCTTTCCGGAAACCTATGAAAGATGCGGAAACCTTATCCGAAACCTTGTGGGTCCACCAGGAGCCTCAACCCCTTTGAACTGAACTGGTCAAGAAACCAGAGACTAAAAATTTCAGATAAGATCACCAAACCTGTCGGAATTAAACTATCACAAAAAATCTGGGCCTTTTACTAAATTTGAAATGGGAAGAAGGGTAGTGATACCACTCATAAAAAAATGGGATTTAACACCGAATATCCAAAAGCCGTTACATTTAATTTCACATCTATACGAATAAAAAAATAAACATGGCTGATGGAAAGGTTATAATTTCTCCCTTTAACGTCAATAAAAAAAATACGTTGAAAGACTAAATTACGGTGACACCGTTGGCAAGAACAGTGTCCTAAAAGGGAAAAGGTGAAGTCTGCTATAAGAGTGGACTTCGTGCAAATTGTTAACTACTTTATACTGCATTTATAAATGATCTCGTAGATGAAGGTCTATCGATGGAGTTCGGAGACAAGCAAAAGGGTCGGAACTCGTAGCAAGCAGTAGATTATGGTAAGAAGTGAAGTTCTGAGAATCGAAGCGACTTTTTATATGAAACGAAAAAGCCACAAAGCGGTTTATAGTTCGCATTTTTATCAAAAAATACCAAATTAACTGATTAGTTTTAAAATTATCAAATTAATATAAAAAGGTAGTAAAAATAATTATTTGTAACATACAAATATATCGTTGTTCAAAACAAAGTAGTTTTTCACAAAAATAACCAATAATTAGGATAGTAGTATTTAGCATCAATCACGTGTTGGGAACTTGATACTTTTTTATATGATAGGAAATTAAATAACAATTATTACTAGTAAATTACTAGTAATATTATTTGTAAAAGTTTTCAAATGATCAGTAAAATGTTCTGATATTTTTATTTAAAAACCAAGTCTGAACTTGGGAGAAAGGAATCAAAATTTTGAACTTTACTAAAACAAATTTTGAGAGGTCAAACAGGGTAACATAAATGACCTTTATGACCGAAAAGGTCAAAGAAAGCTATACGAGTTAATGATTGATGGATGAAGACTAAGTTAATACTCTCCCCCCTCCAATAATTCATTCAGGACCGTTGGGCACCGAGGAAGAGGAAAATTTCAAAACATGCAATTTTCATTTAAAATGAAAGCCTACATTGGCATGCTAAATATTGTTTATAAATAAAAAGATATATCGCGGATTGATTTCAAACTTTAAGAGAAAGATAGCCCCATGTGCCTACTACACTCGGGGTAAATATGAAGTTCCCAATCCATTGGAATGGAAAATATAGGTTAACCGGTAAAAGGAATAAAATTTTCAAATCCAAATTTTATTGCCACAAGATTATATATATATATATATATATATATATATATATATATATATATAAAACATATTTTTATTGTTATATATATATATATATATATATATATATATATATATATATATATATATATATATATATATATATATATATATATATATATATATTATATATATCAATTTATATATATATATATATATATATATATGATATATATATATATATATATATATATATATATATATATATATATATATATAAATATACATTATTTTTTTTACGAAACTTGGAGCACCCATGCTTTTGGGTGAAATTAAGAAGAAAATAGTAGTAAGATTCACCAAAATAAAAAAGAGGAGGGCTCCAACCCCTATTTTAATTTTTTAGTGGTTATGGTTGGCCTGGTGGTTTCATATTTGAAACCTTAACAATTCAAATACAAACAAACAAGATAGTGTGGTTACCGAAAGTGTAACCCACTTTAAACTGGTTCTTTACTCCTACGAGCCAAGCATTTTTAAGGCTTATTTTTTCAGCCAGAATTAGCTTTTTTTCAAAGTTGATTATTTTAATTAATATTTAAAAATTTTCGACGGAATTTGATATAGTGGTACAACTTGGTGTATCTTACGAAAATATGAGGTCAAATTTGAAATTTAATGTAAATTGACCATTGTTTAAATAACTCAAAAAGTAAGAGTTGTAGAGAAATATCCTTTCAATGATATATTATCAGACCCCATACCTAACTCTGGAGCCAGTAACAAATCGAAAAGCGAATTATAGAAGTTTTTATATTGCTATTTTTTCATTATAAATACATCCAATGAAAACGAGTGTTTTTCCTCTCGGGAGTAAAAGATGACACCATCACTGAAGTGGTGGTATGCCGAAGAAAAAATATACGGTATGTTGGTTTTTATTTGTATGACATATCGGAACAAATATTTGTTTTATAATAATTAATTCTACTTTATATATATAAATTACTCTTTAAAGCTACTATTTACAAAATTTTGATGATCATTGTACTCACGATTTCCCCAAGCACAAGTTCAGGCTAGATACTCGCAAATGCAATCATTTACACCCTTAGATAATATTGGTCACAATTGTGACAGATTGAGTAATTATAAAATAATTGCGACATTAAAAGTCACATGCGGAATTCTACAGAATGGAAAGAGCTCGTGAATAAATGCATTCAATATTTCTCCCGAATTTATTTCTTTGATGGCACTGTGAACAAGAACTTGCTGTAGTGGTCAATTAGGTTAAGTAGGCATTTGTATCCCCCTCGCATTAAGTAATTTAAGAATGTCCACATGGACCGCCTCAAATTTCATGGTAGCATCTCTAAAAACTCCCTAATTAGGACTGATGCCGGCTACTGTTTTATTTTTCTGACAAGCGGGGCAAGTGCGGAAAAACTGTTTCACCTTTTTATTCATGTGATGGAACACAAACTCATTCTTTATGCAAATTAGAGTCCTATTCATGCATAAATGTCCTTTATTATGATATTCGCTGATTACTTTAGGCACATAATTTTCAGACACAAACATTCTAGAGTAGTTTAAAGAAACGTCTACTATTAATTATATCTTTTTCTTTGTTATACAAGAATTTCTGTTTTATTAACTTCAAAGATGATTTTTCTTTCTTCGCCATCAGATCACTAAGGTACTTATCTGACTTAATTTCTTCTAAGTCTAAATCTCTTTTAAAATGCGCAGCTAATATTTTCGCATTTGTATCGAAAGTTGTTATTAAGTTTACTTTTGCTGTTTCCAACAAGGCCGCATCAGCGCTGTTACTATTTTCATTTCGAGCAGACAGACCAACTGGTGCACACTCATTCATTATCGCATTTATTTCTTTGATGGCACTGTGAACAAGAACTTGCTGTAGTGGTCAATTAGGTTAAGTAGGCATTTGTATCCCCCTCGCATTAAGTAATTTAAGAATGTCCACATGGACTGCCTCAAATTTCATGGTAGCATCTCTAAAAACTCCCTAATTAGGACTGATGCCGGCTACTGTTTTATTTTTCTGACAAGCGGGGCAAGTGCGGAAAAACTGTTTCACCTTTTTATTCATGTGATGGAACACAAACTCATTCTTTATGCAAATTAGAGTCCTATTCATGCATAAATGTCCTTTATTATGATATTCGCTGATTACTTTAGGCACATAATTTTCAGACACAAACATTCTAGAGTAGTTTAAAGAAACGTCTACTATTAATTATATCTTTTTCTTTGTTATACAAGAATTTCTGTTTTATTAACTTCAAAGATGATTTTTCTTTCTTCGCCATCAGATCACTAAGGTACTTATCTGACTTAATTTCTTCTGTCTAAATCTCTTTTAAAAGGCGCAGCTAATATTTTCGCATTTGTATCGAAAGTTGTTATTAAGTTTACTTTTGCTGTTTCCAACAAGGCCGCATCAGCGCTGTTACTATTTTCATTTCGAGCAGACAGACCAACTGGTGCACACTCATTCATTATCGCATTTATTTCTTTGATGGCACTGTGAACAAGAACTTGCTGTAGTGGTCAATTAGGTTAAGTAGGCATTTGTATCCCCCTCGCATTAAGTAATTTAAGAATGTCCACATGGACTGCCTCAAATTTCATGGTAGCATCTCTAAAAACTCCCTAATTAGGACTGATGCCGGCTACTGTTTTATTTTTCTGACAAGCGGGGCAAGTGCGGAAAAACTGTTTCACCTTTTTATTCATGTGATGGAACACAAACTCATTCTTTATGCAAATTAGAGTCCTATTCATGCATAAATGTCCTTTATTATGATATTCGCTGATTACTTTAGGCACATAATTTTCAGACACAAACATTCTAGAGTAGTTTAAAGAAACGTCTACTATTAATTATATCTTTTTCTTTGTTATACAAGAATTTCTGTTTTATTAACTTCAAAGATGATTTTTCTTTCTTCGCCATCAGATCACTAAGGTACTTATCTGACTTAATTTCTTCTAAGTCTAAATCTCTTTTAAAATGCGCAGCTAATATTTTCGCATTTGTATCGAAAGTTGTTATTAAGTTTACTTTTGCTGTTTCCAACAAGGCCGCATCAGCGCTGTTACTATTTTCATTTCGAGCAGACAGACCAACTGGTGCACACTCATTCATTATCAAGATAATAGCGCGTACGTCAGAGGTTGTAGTAATCCCAGTGGCTGCTAATTGCCTGTAGTAATTAAGTGAGCGGAGTCACAGCCTACTCCATTTGGGACTGCATTTGCTACTACGCCATCATAATTTTCTTGCGAAATATTGTTTGCAAGAAAAAATTTTAATAAAGCATTTTGATTCTCGTTGATCAACTCCATCTTGATATTGAAAGTGCTCAAGATTGCCAGTTCTCGCAGCTCCCTAGCGTTGCAGTTCTGTACGTCGTTAGAGTGATTTATTTTATACAACAATGCACGCGAGCATGTGCATATTCGTACTCCATTCCCCGACAAAATAGTACAAAACTTTTTAAATAATTTTGTTAGTTTTAATAAAAGCTTATTTATGGACAAATAGTGTTCTTCTGTTGCATTAAAAGACCCACTATAAAATGCAAAAGGTGTTTCTTCATCATTGTCCGACATGATCATTGTATTAAACGCTTTATTATTTGTATAAATGTATACTTTGAGAGGCTCATCTATAGCGGGAAACCTGAGTCGTGAAGCGTGACTATTATAAAGGTATTGTGAGATTTGTGAAGCAGGGTATATTCTGACGATAAAACGATATTTTTCCCATAAAGGAACGAACTTACTTTGTTGTTAATGGAAAAAGGATGTTAATTATTTCCTTAACCTTTTCCGATAATGATGAGATACCATCTTCTGTTTATTCAAAACCTAGGTAGCTTAATCTTTAGACCGCAAATTCTCATTCCTTTCTATCTAAACAAATTTTAAAATAATTTAATCTCTCAAATAGTTGTTTAATCACTACCACGTGACCGGCTAAATCTTTAGAACATATTAAAGTATCATCGAGATACACGTGTACACCTGGAATGCCTTGAAGCAATATAGAGAGGTATCTTTGGAAACAAGAACTACTATTTTTATAACCCATTGGTAATTGTGTAAAAGAAAAGTTACCAATCATAGTAGTAATACTAAAATAGCACTAATCTGATTCGGCAATCGGCAAATGATAATAAGCATTCGTCAAATCTAATTTAGAAAAATCTTTGTCTCATGAAGTGAACTAAATATATTGTTTATATTGGGCATAGTAAATATGTCATTCTGAGCTGCAGAGTTAAGGTTTTTGAAATCGCAGACAATCCTTATACGACCGTCATCTTTCTCTAATACCGAAATTGGAAAACTCCATTGGGAGGGCGCTCTCTTTAAAACTTTCGCTCTGACTAAATTTAATAACTCTTTTTTTGTTCGTTCAAATAGCTTGTGTGGAATTCGTCTCGCTTTCATTTTTATGGGTTTACCCGTTATATTAGCTTTGTAAGGAAAGAGCGAAGCTATCTCTTTCAAAATAGCAGGCGGAATGTGTCTTCTCTCCCCCCCCCCAGACCCCCCCCCCCTGTTATTTCTGTCATATAGATTAGCTCTCTTTCTCCCCACCCCCAAATTCGTCGAACAAGTCGAACCAAACTTTGAGCTGTGCTTCTCTTAGTCTAAAATTCTCAGGCAAATAGGAATTTACAAATAAATGTTTATGTTCATTTATAAAATTATTAATTAAAGGTATATCGCTAAAAAGATCATTAGAAGCTATAAAAGAGAAAAAGTGAGAGAGATTGTGGATGAAAGTCTTATCCTTACAAATCACATTATTATACAAATTTATACAGTCATTGCTCTGAGTGTTCGTTAATTTATCTAACTCAAAATTAATATTAAAAACCAAATTTCTTTTGAAAGGGCATTCCCAAAATACATATAGGCAATTTAGTGCTTAAAAATTCCACATTATACCTTTTTTTTAAACCTTAATCTATGGTAATGTTTTGGCGGGAATATATATCTATTATATTATCGTTAGTAGCTTTGATTTGACCAAAATCGATATATTGTCGTCCCCATCTATCGGGATTAAATTCAATTCATTACCAGAGTCAAGAATAAAGACTCTCTTTGATATTTTATCAACAATAGTATAAAGTTTATAATTTCCTACATTATTTACCTCATTAATATTATTTATAACAGGAATTTCTCCCATCGGATCTTCCGTAGATAACATATTGGTGTCGTATGGGTTACATCGATACTCTTATCAATAATCAGAACACTCAGAGCTTCAATCGAAGGAGAATGATCTCATTGTACATGCCATAGAGCTCTTGGCTCAGTACCTTTAAAATTATTCAAAACTAAATTATTATTATTATTATTATTATTATTATTATTATTATTATTATTATTATTATTATTATTATTATTATTATTATTATTATTATTATTATTATTATTATTATTATTATTATTATTATTATTATTATTATTATTATTATTATTATTATTATTATTATTATTAACCTTCTAGTTCGACTATGGGCATTATTTAATACAGCTAAATCTCCAGAATTAAAATTACTGTCATATTCATTCAAAATATTTACCTCACCCCTAACTCCTGTGGGAGGGGGGTTTTGGCGCGTTTCCTTGCCTTCTTTGGAGGTTTGACTCAGGGGATGGACCTTATCTCGCTGACGGGTATACCAATGAATATATGGGCAATATTCCGAATGACACGTGTAGCTTCGATGTAGGAATCTTGCGTGGGGCTTACGCAATTTCTCCAGCAGTTCAGCCCTTACAGAGTTGCCTTCTTTTCGTTCTCTATGAGCATTTCTTCTATTGTGAGATGGTTACTGTTCTTCTTTCCGAGTCGCTTTGGAAGATGCTTCACTGAGCTATCCTGCGACCTTGGTAAGCATTTTAAGAAGTACTTTCGTCTCTCGAAAGAGTACTTTGTTCACTTTGGTTTCTAAAATCGGGTGGTTGTTGCTATTGTTTCTATTTTAACTCTCTCTATAAGATCCTCTTTCTTCTCGAGACGGAAAAGGTTCTCCTTGAAAATGATTTACCGCTCCCCTATAAAAGTTCTTATATAAATTATCTACTACTTTAGTAATTTTTTCAAGACTACTGTCGTCCGCCAAAGTCATTAAACTTGGATGCGAGATAATAGTTCATTGATAAACAATTCTTGAACGAAAGGCGCATTGTTTTCCGCTAGCAGATAGAACCCTTTTCTTCCCATGACGTCTTGAACCCTCGCTAAATTAGCTGAAAGAAGTTCTTCTCTTTTTCTTCCCTTCTTGAAAATTTCTCTGACCTGGCTTCTCAGATTCAGTGCATAAGCCTTCTCTATTGCAGTTATTAATTTCTGGAAGCAATCCCCCTCCCCCAAGGGACACCTAATGGTCGCGACTATATTGTGGGGGAGGACGGAGGCTGATAATCTCACGCGCTATTTTGGATCGTCTACACCCTTCAGTTTAAACACGGTTATAGTAGAATGTAACCATGTTATTATATTCCGACATCTAATTTTGGTATAGCACCTATCGGCAGACTGGTCCGTGGAGTCTCCAAGAAGGGGGGAGAAACTGTGGGGGTAGCAGATCTTGATCGTAGTGGTGTATGCAGTCCTTGACTTTCCTCCCCCTCCGAATTTGAATTTCCTTCTCTCCTTAGTGGAGATTTGGGAGAAGCGGGAGAAGCAGCCGAAGTCTTCGCAGATGTTTTTGGGGTAGTACTTGACTTTCCTCTACCCCTCGCGGTCTTGAATCGGGGAGATCTTTTCTTCTGGCCGGGCATAGTAACAAATTTCTGTCTTTCTCCAGCCCTTTTTTTTTTTTTTTTTTTTATTTTTTATATATTATATTATTTACGTTACTGATACTGATTATTTCTTGAAAATTGTATTAATAGTTAAATTAATTCTTTAAATTAGTTCTTTCAATTCTTTGAAACTAGCTATTTGAATTATATAGTATATAACTATATATAATATATAATATATATATATTAGTATATATATATATTATATATATATATATATATATATAATAGTATATACTATATATTATATATATATATAAGTATATAAATATATAGTATATTATATAATATAATATATATATTAAGTATATATATAGTAATATATATTATATAGTATAGTATATTATATATTATATATATATAGTATATAGTATATATATATATATATATATATAAATATATATATATATAATTATAATATTATGATTAGTGGTAAAGTAAATAAAAACAACTGCCCAGGGCAGAGCTAATCAAGGATGGGTGTACTCAATTTAACGTCCGAGCTGTGGAAGTGGAACTGTTCAAATATTTTTTGGGCCGAAATGTTTTTAATTTAAAAATAAAGGTTATTAAGAATCCATCGAAATCCCCGAAAATAATAAAATAGTAAAATATTGCTTCAACAGCAATAATAAACCTGAATAAAAAAAGTTTTAAAAAAAGAAGCAAGTGTGCATCATGAGATTAGTTTTACATGCCGTAAATAGAAAATTTGGAGAGCTGTCATAATCTTTTTCAGCATCGTCTCTCGAGTTTTTTTTCTTACGTTTTTTTACTTATCTTTTTGCTTTCTTTAATGGCTCATGCTTAAAATACATTTTATATTAATAGTTTTTTATAAAAATCTGAAATAATAATATATTTTTTGCAAAATATTTTCATCCATTGAAAAAGTATGTTAAAAGAGTGAAAATTTTGAGTGGGTGGTATAGGGATAACTTTTTCTTTTTGGCTCCTGGTGATTGTTCATTCAATCTTTACAGACATTTCTCTCACATCTTCATAAGTTCATTAGAAACCTGTTAAAGGGTGGTTAGAGATTATTAATAACGGGTCTAAGTCTCAGTAACATAATATATGATTATATATATATAGTATATGATAGTATTATATATATGAATAATTATATAAGTATAGTATAGTATATATAGTATAAGTATATTATATATTATATTATTATATATAATATAATAAATATAGTGGAGTATATAGTATAGTATAGTTAGGTATTATATATAAATATATGTATGTTAATAGTAGTATATAGTATAGGATATATAGTATTATGATATTTATAGTATATAGTAGGAGTATACGTGATTAGGTATATAGTAGTATTATAGGTATAATATAATATAGTGATATTAGCTAGCCTATCAATTAATCAAAAAGACCCTAAGTTGCATAGAGAGAATTCGTTATGATTGCGAGCGCATATTTACAATACATAAAAAAAGAATGTGAAAGAGTTTAGTTTGGTCGGGTGTTGTTCTCTCTTTTGTCCGAAGGAAAAAAAAAGGCTTTGTATTGCGCATTTGGCGACTGTCTTAGATAATATGGCACAGGTTTCTGGCCATCGTTTAGTTTAAATGGCCAAATGAAGTGAAGGCTTCTAAGTGAGTAGCGATGAATAAAATTCTTTGTTATAATTAATCGAGAATTGCGTCAGGATTTATTTGTGGAAATATATAAGACTATCAATATGTTTGCTTGTTTGCTAGTGTAGGTGTGTGTGTATCGGTGTGTGTGTGATAGAGGATGGGTAGGGATGGTGTGCTTTTGTTTGTGCACTATCTTCTATGAGAAATAGAGCAGCTTGTTATGCTAGTATTTCTGCTTGTCATTTCTAATGAGAAGCAGTTTTTATGCCACTTAGAACAAAGTTGCGTAAATATAATAAACAAGGAAGCTTGATGAGATCTTGTGATGCGAAAAATGTCTTGTTTTAACTTAAAAGGGTTCGTCCCCGCCAATTGCTCTACAAATAGAGCCAGAGAATGGTTATCCCAAAAGCTTGAGTCATAAAAAGTACCTTCTAATGCTATTAGTAGGTGGCAGTAGTAGGGGTTGGGGGAGTAGGAGCTAGAGCGCGACGGGGGTAGGGAACAAGTTTGTGAATAGTGGCGGAGAAAAAAGAAGTTTTGGCCAGGATGCAGGAGAGGAGAAATTGGTCAATAAAAAGTTGTGAGAAGTGGATGCCGGGATCGAGTCGGGCCAATTTTGTAAGATGGTGGAATCATGAGCCGGAATCAGTGGCAGGCAATAGTTAAAATGATCGCGATGCAGGAGCGTGGGAGTCATCAGCAACAATGAAAGAAAATTACCGCCTTGCGACAGATCGAAACACTGTTAGTAGGCTGCATGGATGTATGTCAATCGGGTGTAATAGCATTTTGAGTCTGCGTAACTGTTAACATCATAAACTCAAGTAAGACCCTAATGAATTAAAATAATGATTTGATGTTTAAGGTGGGTTCAGTGTGGTTCAGTGTGGTCCAGGATTTGAACTAGGGTTTGCCTGTGCACCACAATTTACCGCACAGCACCGCACTCACCGTCTCTTTTTCAAAGCGCACCGCACATCACAAAGGAAAATTGAAATTGTACTGCACCGCACCTCACCGTATCTCAATGTAACACACAACGCTAAAATAAGCGCATCGCACTCCACCGAAATAAGTACACCGCGCCACAGTCGTCCAAATCTAGTTATAGTCTTCGTGCTCATATTAGGATGCAACTTCCTAGAGAACCTTCCTCCTCCTCCTCCTCCTCCTCCTCCTCCTCCTCCTCCTCCTCTTCCTCTTCCTCCAAAAGAGCAATGCCTGTGAGAAAAGAGCGTTTTATGAAAAAATAATTAAAGAAAAAATAGAAACATTTTTTGGAAACACAATTATAACTCCTACTCCAATAAATGAATATTTCACTAATTTTATTTATTTAAAAATCACACCTTATTGAAGAGGGAGGAGTGGGGACATTTCTTCAAAGTTTCAACTCAATGTATCGAACCATAGACTCCTCAGCAGTGACTGAAGCGTCCTTCGAGTCAAGAATAGGATTTATACCAAGGGTACAAATGATTTTCTTCATTCTTTTTGTCATCAAGTGAAGAAGATTCTTTGTATTTAATAGTATATTATACGTATATATATCTAATATATGATATATATATTATATATATATAATATATATAGTATATATATATATATATAGTATATGGTATTTTATTATATATAGTATATATATATATATATAGTATTGTTTACTATATAGTATATATATATATAGTTATATAAGTTATAAATTATATATATATATATATAGTATAGTATGCAGAGGAGGAGAGAGGAGAGAGGAGTAGAGAGAGAGAGAAGAAGGAGGAGAGAGAGAGAGAGAGAGAAGAGGAGAGAGAGAGATTAGAGATCTTGCTGCGGTGCCGAATGGTTGTGAATGAGAGCGCATGGAGCATTATGTGTCAGAATAGTGCTGCACTGTTAAAGTTGGTGAAAAATCGTGCCGAATGGTAGAGTGGGTGCCGGCTGGCAGATACGTGTTCGGGAGTCAAAGTCAAGAACCTCTAAAGGCCTTTTGCGAAAATTTGTGCGATTAAGCGGCCGTGGAAAGGCGACTTGAGAAGGGGAAGTAGGAGCGCTCTAGAAATCGGAGAGATGAGACTTCAAATTAAAATTCTAGCACAGAGGACGAGGCGAACAGAATCGGAAATGAAAAAAGAACGTGTCTTCCGTCCCCTGTTCTGTTTATGCGGAAAAAAGGGAAGAAGAATCTGTATGTTTGGAATTACAGTTTCATCTGTGGTACATTTCCGTAGCTAGTAGTAGTACGTGATTTTAAATTAATGAGAAATGAATAGTGAATAAGTTATTTATGATAAAAATGTTTAATATAGTATAATGGTATAGTATAGTAGCTGCGTATAATATTATATAATATCTATAGTATATATATATATGATGATAGTATATGTATATAATATTATATAGATATAGTTATATACTGTATATATATATATATATATAGTGATATGATATTATTTATATATATGATTAATATATATGATAATATTATATGATTATATACATATATGATATGATATATATATATCATATATATATATATATATATATATAGCAACGGTAGTGAAGAGCAGAAATGTCTACTAGCTTTGAAATTGGAAAGTGATGAACCAGAAAGCACGAGTGTGGTATGAGGATAAGGCCATCGAACAAGATTGGTGTAATGTTACATATTATTTTTTCTAACGCTCAATAAGTAAAACCATTGTGAGGGAAATCAGGAACCCAGAAGGAATAGAGTCAAAGTTTTTTCAGCTATTCCCTAAATATATTAATAAGGGAAAAGATAATGGGAACATAGTTACCGTCTTCTTTCAGTGGTGTGGTGGCTTAATTAAGCGAGAGACGAGATCAAAAACTGATGTCCTGATCATGTCAAAATGATACAACTATCGCCTTAATATTAACGAATAAGTTTAGAGGAAAGAGTTTGGGTAATATTATCAACAAGTTAAACTATTGGGGAGTTTGGTCAATAGGAATCGGAAACAATTGAGGATGAAAATTAAGATAGGACAAAGTAAAGAAGATACGTTTAACGTTAAAAAGCATTAGTGATGTAGAGGTCAGATGAATAGGAAATACAAGAAAAAGAAAAGAATGAGTTTATTAAAGCGCTATGTGAAATCAACATTACTGTATGGATGTAAGTAAAAGCAGCGAATTCTATAAAGTTTAGGATCGAAGCCGATGTGAGCACCAAAACATTTTGGAAATTTGAATTATAGCCAAGAGAATAGCCTAAAAACATTTAATAAAAAAATAATGCTCATTCGGTATCGGCTCCCGCTTGCCAGGGTCGGCTCCCGACTTGCCCGGATCCGACTCCTGGGTATTCCGCACTCCGACTGCATATCTCTAGCTCCAGTTACTATAGTAAAAAAAAATGCTTTAATTAGCCGCATTTTTTTTTTAGTAAAAAAAGAAAACTTTCACACCTATATAGGAGGCAGATGCTCTAGTTCAGGAAGGGGAACTTAGTCTAGGTAACGTTCTACTTTGGATCAAGTGGATTATGGATCGAGATACCGACGGGCCTGTGCTTGTGCGGACTTGCTGCTGTCGCGCTCTACCGGATTGGCCAAGCGGTAAGGCGGGTCGGCATTGCTTCTTTTAATGGGATAGAAAAATAGGATCAATGAAGAGATAAAAATATGTCAATTTGGTGAAACGCTTTTATGAGAAATGTGACAATGATTTTATATATATATATATATATATATATTATATATAGTATAATATATATATTTATATATAGTATTAGTTATAATATATAATAGTATAGTTAGTAATATATATATATTATACTAATTAAATATTCATTTAAATAATAAGTATATATATATAAATATATATATATATTATATAATTATATATATATACTTATAAGTATATATATATATATATATATATTGGTAATATTATTAATATATATATATATACGTATATATTAGTGATATATATATAATATTAATATATATAGTATATATTATAGTATACACCTTAAGATGGGATGTTCGAACTCATTTTGTTGGAAGCTGACATTTTAGGACGCCATTTATAGAGAAATTTTCCTTTCCTTTTTAAGTCTTTAGAGACTTTTCTCCTTCGTCCCCGTTTTTTTATTCCTTTTTTTTTTGTTTTTTTTATTTCTTTTCTTCTTTCGCTCTTAATGATGGTCGTTCGTTGTCAAAAGACGAAGTCATAACAGATTCCGATGGGCAAATTTATAAAGACATGTGAAGGTTCCATCACGACGCATGCATGAACTTATATAAGTATAGGTGATATATTAATAAGTATTATTATATAGTATATGTATATATAATATTATATTATTAAGTAGTAACATATATATAATAATTTATATAGTATAATAGTATATATTGATTTATATAGTATAGTATATATATATAGGTAGTATATATAGATATTTATTGGTCTGGCTGGGGATAAACCAACTCAGAGCAGATGATATAGGGACTAAAGGTATTGTGAAAAGTTTTGGTTTGATGATCGGGTATTGTGCAAGGTATAGGAAGCTACAGGAAAGCCGCGCATATCGGTACGAACGTATAGGATTTAATTGAGTTTTATTTAATAAAGTGTATTTATTTTTATTTTGTGAAAGTAAAATTAATAAGTGTTATTTTTATTTCCAGGGGAACTGGTGTGGGGGCGATATTTAATTTGAGCCTGGAAAGTTAGAGTGCAGTTGAGACAA
>JABUQX010065082.1:0-7500 GCA_015478945.1 Trachelipus rathkii
TAACTATTCGTCATCTCGTCCGGCTGCCGCTCGTTAACCCAAATTTCCTTCATTATCTGCATGGATCCTCTCACGGTTCTCCCATATAACAATTCGAAAGGCGCAAATCTGGTGCTTTCCTGCGGCACCTTTTGGTAGGCGAATAGTAAGGGATTTATAAATTTATTCCACCTTTTAGGTTGTTCACTGCCGAGTCCTTTCAGCATCATTTTCATTGTTCTGTTGAACTTTTCAGCAAGGCCATTACATATTGGGTGATATGGACTTCTGCTAAGCTGCTTCACAATCAATAACCTGGACACCTCCTTTATGCACCGTGATACAAACTGTGTCCCCAAGTTGGTTAATATTTCATCCAGTACCCCAATCCAAGAGTACAAGTCCACCAGGGCTTCTGCAACCGTCTCTGTATCAAAATTCTTTAAAGGTACCGCTTCAGGGTACCTCATGGCATAATCTACAAGGGTAAGAATATGCTTATGTCCATCCTGGGAGGAAGGTACAATCGGACCTACGAGATCTACCACCACCCTTTTAAACGGGATTCCTATAAGTGGGACTTTCGTCAATGGCGTTTTTACCACCTTTCCTTTCGGCACCGTCTTCTGACATATGTCACACGAATGACAGAATCTGGATACATCCTCGTTCATCCCAGGACAGGAAAACTCTGAGAGTACCTTGTACGTCGTCTTTTTAATCCCGAGGTGTACTCCCATGTTACTATCGTGTGCCATAATCATTACTTCTTTTCGTAGGTTCTTTGGTTCAACGACTTTCTCGCTCGGACCTTCTTTATTTTGTTTACACCGGTACAAGATTCCTTTCTTTACATCGTAATACGACAGTCTTTCTTCTTTATTTTCCATCTCACTCAAGGCCCTGCATCTGTTCAAAGTCTCATCATCCCGTTGAAATTCAATGAACTTTCTATGAGTGATTTTGTCATTACTTGCTTGTTGAGTGCTTTCAGGCGTAATTGGCCTTTCATCATGCGAACTACACGCGCCCGACGCATCCTCTTGGTCAACAGGGTGTTCTAATACGTCGTCGGGCGGTATGGTTTCTTCAGATTGCATGTTTATTGATTCACCCGCGCACGACACTATCGTTTGACTGTCGAGGTGCACCGACATATCACCATGCGCTTCGGCCTCCTCCTCCAGAGAACTATCCATTGCCCTCGCGCGTGATACCATCTCCCTATAAACAGGATCTTCAGCATTCCTTGCCCTGGGAATATTCCCTATTATCAAGTCATATATGGCATCGTCCAGGGCGTTGGCTTCCAAACTACCGGTATAGTAGGGTGTAATGACGTCGACCATAACAACGGGCGCGTCTCTGATCGTGTTGTCAATCATCAGTATCTGTTTTCTCTTCCCAGTTCTCTGGTCTGCCGACGTTTATTTCTTTTTAACAATGACGGAGTCGCAGCCGGTGTCCCTCAGTATATTCGCCTTCATACCATTGATCTTTCCGTCGACAACAGGTATCATTGAATTCAAGACGTTGGGTCTTACATTATCACTCTTTACGCATGCGACTCTGACGACAGGTATTATTCTGCCGCATGCAAAAGCAATCTCATTGTTGTCTTCAACGTGTTTCATGAGGTCAGAGTATTTATTGGCACTTAAATATCCGCGTGTTTCTGTAATATCAGAGGCAACCTTATTAAATCCCACTGTTTAACTTCAGTTGTTATGGCAGCAGCTGCCCTTTTGGGCCCCTCTCTCCAATTGTTGGTGGAACGGTTGTTGTTATAGTTCCTGTATTGGTCGTCTCTCCTATAGGGGCTGTAATTTTTACAATCAAATGCCTTGTGCCCTTTCTTCCCACATTTGAAGCAAGTGGACTAGTATTTGGGCCTTTCGATGTGTTTAAAACTTTCGTTGGATCCTTCTTTTCTTTCTTGGAGGGGTCTTCTCTACTAGTCGTTGATGCCAAATTTTTGCTATGGGCCAGGAGATAGTTCCCCGCTTCTTGAGGAATGACCAGTTTATTAATCTTCCTTTCCCGTAAAAATGTTGCAAGTTCTTTCGGGCAAGTGTTAAGAAACTGCTTTGCTATTATCCGGGTCACTGGCATTCCTAACCTGTTAATATCAGGATCCTATGCATTCGATAGAGATAATACACTTGAAAGAGGAAAGAGTAAGAGGAGAAGCTGGAATTGCACCGGGTAGAATTAAATAGAAAAAAAGGAGACCAGAGACCTTTTCAGAAGGAGTGTTAACAACGGAATCGTCAGAGAGGATAAGAAAGGGAAAAGCAGATTTACACAACTTATTAGAGATGCTTTGGCAGAACGTTGAAAATTTTTATCAGTAGGAGAAAAAAGAAGGCCAGCACACTTACTTTTAGTATTAGCACCCCTTGCCTGTTGAATAACATTCCTGAAACGATTTTGGGCAAAATGAAAGTTATTTAGAGCGATAGAAGGACAATAGTTTTTCTTCACCCGATACGCATTGCCAGGCTCCTATTTTGACGAAACAAATGCCATCGAATAAGAAATTTTGAGTGGAAAATAATTTAGCTGAAGATGGAATGAACCTGTTCTTCCCTTTGATGATAATGGTTCCTATCTTTTCTGTAGATACAAAGGCTTCCTCTGGAATAAAATGCGATTCATCTTTCAAAAAGACTACGACTTTTACCAATATTACATGAACCAAGCACTAGTATACATAATATGGAAGAACAGAGCGAAACAAACAACAGTGAAAACAGCACCACTGATAGCTTTTCTGATAGAGACATCTAAGAGAAAAAAACCATATGTGACTAAGCAAGCTACAACTTTAGTGATTCGCCTTTCCTTATCAACAAATAAAGATTCAAATGTCTGTGCAAGTCTTGCTGAAGAAGGTATGATTCTTCCAACACCAACACAATCAGATGTATGGCGTGGAGTCATTATAAATGCAGAAAACAAGGTGAATCAAATTAAAAACTTCTGAAGGAAGAAAGTTATTTTTGTCTTCACTTCGATGGCAAAAGACTATCAAAAAAAGAGTACCAGGTTGTTTTTCTTATCATTGTAACAAAGGAAATTAGACTTGGAGTAGTACGATGCAAAAGTGATTCTTCACAAGATGTACATAATGCGTTAAAGACTATTATTGATTATTATGATGCTTGGCCAGAGATCAAAATGATCATATGTGATACAACTCTTGTTAACACTGGAAAATTGAATGGGATTGTTGTAAGGCTACAGAAAACCATAACTGGGATTGGTTTAACGAAAGCCCAATACATATGTGTCAGCATCATATATTAGACAGAATGTTACGGCATGTTCTGGACAATTTTCTGTCAAAACAAACTACCAAACAGAGTTTGGAATACAAATTCATGGACATATTTGAGTAAAAATACGAGGAATTAAAGAATGATTATGAGGCAGCGGCAGAGGAAGAAGTACGTGAGTACAGGAACCCCGATTGGGGAGACGTATTTAAGTTCTTATTTGAACTGTGCATGGCATATCAATATTACCAAATGCATGATAAGTTTCCTGTAATTAACTGGAAAAAGCTGCCATCATTACACACTGCAAGATGGAACTCAAGAGCTATATAAACGCTAGTTGCATATTTTTTGCTGCCATCGTGGCGCATCTCTCTGCAGCTTTCTGCACGTTTTATCGCCAACACGTGGCAAGAAGCCTGTTCCCAGACCAAAAATACATTGAAGTAATTTATGACAGACTCTCGACTGCTATAACCGAGTTGGAATGTACCGGTGCGTTCAAGTGGCTAAAAACGCATTGGGTAAAGGCAACTTCTTTAATTGATATACCAAGCTCGAATATGATTGCCGGGAGGGCTGTGAAGGTAATGGAAGAGCTACATGAAATCACTAAAATTGAAATAATACATGAATTTAAGATTTGTTGCTAACAACAACAAATGATTTGTATTCAGTAATATTTGGAAAAATAATCGAAATTTCAACCCCGGGTGGAGGATTTTTAAAAATATATCAGTATAACTAACAGATTTGTATTTTGTACCAAAATGTTCATTAAAATCAATAGCAAGAATTGATTTTTATTCTTTGTCTCCTCTCCTCTTTCTCATATATGTATGTGTATGTGTGTGTGTGTGTGTGTGTGTGTGTGTGTGTATATATATATATATATATATTTAGGGCTAAACTTGCTAAGTTGGTGGCTTCTTTTGAGAGCAAGGCCCTATAAAAGATAATGATGTTGGTTTAAAAATCCGATTTTAAACCATGTATTTATTTAATTAATATAAATAATAAAAGTTGCCCTTCTGTTGAGATACTTTTTCTTCTTCACAAGTTCGACGAGTTGTCGCGGTCTTTGTCTGAATTTGAGTCCCTTGCCGAATTTTTATTTCGAGTTCTTGACGATAGAGGTTCGGAGTGGCGGCCTTTTCCTGAATTTTCAGTACCTTGCTGAAAGCCGCGTTTTCATGTAATTTGAAGTTTGGAGGTGGGATTTCAGGAGAGAGTATCTTTAAGTGTGTCTTCTATTTCTTCTGATTTTTTTCCGACTCAGTATCTTTACAATATGGGTTTATATATAATTTCGTTCGGACTTAGGTTAAAATTTAGCCCACGCAAATTTTAGCATAGGTTTGAACATAAATACAGATTTAAAATTTTTGTGAATAGTTATAATTGAGAGAACCTCATTACCTCCTACGCTAAACACTGAGTGATATTTATGTTATAATAGTTATATAAGATATAAAAGCTGATTCATCATTCAAATGTAAGCATATTTGGGGGCAATCGAAAATGAGCACAAAAATACAAAACATTAATGAGAAATAATAAAGAAAATATATACATAAAGTAAAAAGTTCATTCACATGCAAGCATATCTAGTTATGTCCATTGATAATAAGCATACATACATACAAACTTGTGAATGTAAGAGATTCCAAAATATAAAATGGTATGTAAAGAAACTTAAAAATATTATACAATGAAAGCCACATTCAAATACTTAGCGTATTTGATTATGTCTGTTAGACATAAGCAAATATAAAAAAAAATTGAATGCAAGAAAATACAATAGGTATAAAAAATATTAGAGATATCAAACACAAGTTGGCATAAGACTGTCACTTGACGAGTAATCGTGGAACTTTGATATTTTTGTGAAGATAATGTCGATACCTGAATATTTTGATCCAAATATCCCTAAGGCGATTCTTCCTTTTCGAAGAGAAGCTCTAGCACTAGGATTGGACAATCGTATGTAAATCTTGAAAAAGAACTTGTTGCGATTCTGGTTTGGTATTGGATTTAATACTCTACAGCCACCATATGGGCGTCAATCACCTGGAGTAATTTTGAACCGAAATGAAGTGATAACTACCAGGGGACTGAGAAAGTTGAAAGATACTAGTTCAGTTTTTTTTTTTTTTTTTTTTTTTTTGCATTTGTAAATTTTTCATTAAAAAAAACATGGGACATGGAACTGAAATATTCAAAATTCGAAAAGGAGCCTGAAGGTTCGTAATGAAATTCAAAATGAATATCAAACCATGATCCAAAATTAAATAGGAATCAGAAAAGAAGTTCGCATAGATAATGATTGTTTGCGGTTCGTTTGATTCTCTTTTTTGGAATGTTCTGATTTGAAACTTTTAACATTATTATTATTGTTTTTCTTTTTATTAAATTTGGTTGTTTTCCTTTGGTTATCAGAAGGTGTTGGTTGACGTTCTGAGTGTTTTTTTCCTGGTTCGCGAATTATATAAAGGTCCTTTAAAATACTTTCTTTGACGTGGATTTTGGTTTTCCTTAGTTCTTGATATGTGTTGGTTGAAGATTTATAAATCATAAAGAAATGATGATTTATTTATCCAATATAAATAACAACAGTTGCCAATTTGTAAAAATATTCTTTTACTAACATGTTAATTGAGCAATCACGGCCTTTCCCTGAATTTGAATAACTTTTCTTTTAATTTGAAGTTTGGAGGAGGGAGTTATGGAGAGAGTATTTATTTTAAGTGTCTTCTATTTTTCTGATTTTTTTTTGTGACTGAGTATTTCAACGAGATCGAGTTTTATATACAATATTCGACGCACTAATGTCAAATTTTCATTATAATATTAATTGTCGGTGATATTGAGTTTGTTCGGAATGTTTAAGTATAAAGAAATGATGGTAATTATATATATTTAGAAAATCTTTATTTGTTATTTTCTCTTATATATATAATAATAACTAATAACACAAATATATATATATATATTTTTGTGATAGATATATTGATAGTATATATATATACTATATATATATATATATATATATATATATATATATATATATATATATATATAATATATATTTCATATAACTAACCTATATATATATATAATATGTATATATATAATAATAATAATAATATATATATATATATATATATCTAATATATATATATATATATATATAACTAATAATATATATATATATATATATATATATATATATAATAATAAAAATATATATATAATAATATATATATATATATATAATAATATATAATATAATATATAATGTATGTATATGTAATATATGTAATGTAATAATAACATAATATCTTGCTATGTATATATGTATGCTTAATAATATATATATATATATATATATATATATATATATATTTAAATAATATAATAATAATAATAATATATATATATATATATATATATATATATATGTATAACTTTAATATATAATAATAATAATATATATATAATATAATAATAATAATAATAATATATATATATATATAATATGTTATATATATTTATAATATATAATAATATATAATATATGTAATAATATATATATATATATAACTATATATATAATATATAATAATAATATATAATATATATATATATATAATATATATATAATAATATGTATATGTATGTATGTCACCAATAATATAATATGTAATATAATATAATGTATAATATGTATATATATATATGTATATATATATAATATATATATATATATACTATAATATATATAATAATATAACAATATATAATATATATGTATAATAATATAATATAATAATAATATAGAAATAATAATATATAATAATAATAATATATATATATATAATAATATAATAATAATATATATATATGTATATATATGTATATATGTATAATAATAATATAATATAATAACAACAATAATAACAATAATAATATATATAACAGCAAAAATAAGAATGTCCCAGTTAACCAATAATAATATATATATATATAATAATATATATATATATATATACTAATAATAATATATCTTATATATATAGTAATAATATATATATATATAATATATATATATATATATGAATGCACTCTCCACGATGATCTATGAAGTCCCTCAGACTCCTACAATTAACTATCTTGTTGAGTTTCACAATATTTTCAAATCGTGTTCTTTTGCTCCTCTAATAATCTATTCTGTAGAATTTCT
>JABUQX010065082.1:12500-50000 GCA_015478945.1 Trachelipus rathkii
GAATTGTGTCATTTCCTCTTTGATTAACAAAGATCCAGACTTTTCTGTAGTTCCCATCAGCAGACCTCAACATACGACAGTGATGAGAGCGTTTATCCTTTCTTTAAGCCTAGCCTAGAAGATTACAATAATTTATATAATGAACCCTATTAATTAAGCCTCGTTTGTAATTATTGAACAGCTTTTTTCCTAATACGAATTATTAGTCATCCATGACTTAGTTCTAAGGTTTTCTGTTTTAAAGAAAAAGATGGATTTAACATTTCAAAAAACTCAGAGTAAGAATTTTCTAAAAGTTGAGTAAGAGACATATTATGATCAACATATCTACTTATATAATCCATAAGAGCAGCCTTAAAGTTTTCAATTTTAGGTGAACAGACACGTCTAATCAGATAATCAGAACTTACCCTACTCTAAAAGCAAAATTAAGACACCACAAAAGGCAAATGGGCAGTTATCTCACATCCGACTTTTTTCCGACTGGATTTCTTGCTTTGTAACACCAAATTAATGACATGACCTTTTTCCATAAATTTTACAACTGGCAGCGGTAACATCTTAAATTGTTCTCTCTACTGCTTGTGACTGACAAAGAATTTGCTGCATAAGTACTGGTCGGTTGTAATTAAGTTGATCATTTGAGGTGTGTTAACATTGGAAGAGATTTAGCATCATTACACTGATTCCAGTCAATAATATCAATGTACAAGGTCGCGGAATTGCACTTGAAACCTGCTTCTCTCGTGCTTTAATGATGTGTTCTTTGGCAGTTTTACGAATGTCGTTGTCGTTGTCAGTAACTGCAGCTATAAGAATATTTTCTGCTTGTTAAAAATAGGTTATTTTGGAGAGCAGAACGAATAATTGTTTGATCTACTGCATTAAGCTTCTTATATAATTGCATTAAAAAGAAATTGATTGCATCATTTTGGCAAGACGAATGTGACTTTATCTGAAACCATGTTGAACCATTGAAGTTCACAATAAAATTTGTTACTCTTATTAGAGGCTCAGATGCCACCTCTTTAGATATATACAGGCGAAAGATCCTGTTTGTTTTCATCAACCACCTTGTATGTTTTAAATTTCGAGGTGCACATTTTCCGAGGAGTTCAATGTCTGAACAAGACTGTTGCATTGAACCGATACACATGCTTTAAGTGATAGTGGACAGCAGCATCAACTTCTATCCCTGATGCTAGCATCAAAGCATTTGCTGGAACAAACATTAAAAATACCTTTGAAATTATTCAATTTACATTGTAATGAATGCAATTTTCTCTTCAATTTAGGATATTTTTCTAGATCATGTAATTTTTCTATCAATCGCTTAATACTAATTATTACGCTGCTTAGGCTTATCGTTGGGATACTTGCAGCTAAGTAAAAGCATTTCAGTTCATTAGCTAATACTTTTACTTTTATTGCAAGCATAATTGCTACGTTGTTGTTTATTGCTTCCAGTAATATACCTTAACGACATCCTCACATGTCGGTAATTATTTCTGTGGAAGCTCTGCTGACTATCTAAGCGATAAAGTTTCAGTGAAACTTTGTGTGCAAATACTTTTCATAATTATTATAATTATCTAAAAAAGATTGACGGTTAAGCATAGTTAATTTTGTAATGCAATTAATTGCATAACTTATTTCACAATCAGAAACAAAATACTTAAATAACATTATATTGTTTGAGAATATTAAGTGAACACATATTTATTGACAATGTCAAACCACCTGTCTCTTATTGAAACAGTATACAATGAACAGAGTTATGATAACAAATAATATTTTCAAATAATGTTAGCGCAACTCACAAACACATCTTCGTCGATCGAATAATCAAGAAGCACTGATAGGATTTTTGCTAGGTTCAGGTAGATATTCAAACAAATGTCAGGAGGCCTACATCTTTCTCAAAACACACACACAAAAAAACTCTACGTCATGTACAGATGCTAACACAACTTTTAGGGAATGTTAAAAAAACATAATTTTTTTTACCCACCCTATTATATATCTATATAAATATATATATATATATATATATATATATATATATATATATATATATATATATATATATATATATATATATATATATATATATATATATATATATATATATATATATATATATATATATATATATATATATATATATATATATATATATATATATAATATATATATATATATATATATATATATATAATATATATATATATATATATATATAATATATATATATATATATATATATATATATATATAATATATATATATATATAAATATAATAATATATATATAATAATATATATATATATATAATAATAATAATATATATATATATATATATATATATATATATATATATATATATATATATATATATATATATATATAATATATATATATATATATATATATATATATTCACCCACCTTCGCCCCAAGACTGGAGGTAAGGTGCGCAATATTTACCAGAAACAAAAAATAGTAGAAGAACATGACGCAAGTCGAAAAGAAAGCACACCCTTACCACCCCATTTATACCTTTTTTTGAGAACTCGTTGCAGTCAGAAAATCCACCCTAGAGCTTCACTGGAACTCAACGAACACACACTGTGGAATCTCCTTATTGTATGGTTCACCCCTTAGCCCAAGTACCATAACCCCTTAAAATCCCCCTCTCTTCAATTCAATTATCCCCCAATGTTCTTGCCTCTGTCAAACTCACATTTCTCTCCTCCAGGTATTCCTTTGCTGACACAATCCATTTTTATCTTCGGTCTCCCAGCCGTTTGATTCCCAGAACACCCACCACTATACAAACGCTTAACCAACTGACTATTGTCCATCCTTTCCGCATGACCAAACTATTTCAAAATACTCTCTTTTATTCATTAATTCACATCTTTCTCCACACTACACAACTCTTTAATACGTTAATTCCTCATTTTAACAATTCTACCCATACCTGACATGCCACTTAGACTGTTCATCTAAACACTTTTTATTTTAGATCTATACCTCTTATTTCAGACCATATTCTCACAACTTTATATTAACTCAGGTAACGAAATACCCTCATGTAAAACCCTTTCGAACTCAATATTTATTCCCTTTACATCCGCCATTCCTTCCTGCAATACGGAACTTTTCTACTACACTGTGCATCATCCGTTTCCTTTCATCCAACATCCTAATTATTTAAACTCAAACACTTGTTTCAGCTGCTCACCATCTAACATAACTTCACTCCTAAGACTGCACTCATTCACACACACAACCTTGCTCTTATGTGCGTTTACTTTCAAACTCATCTTTTAACTTTTTCAGTCCGACTGGGTCACTGGTGACCCATATTTTTTTATCGATATTTTTGGCTAAAATGTATCGATTTTTACGATTTTTAAAATATACTAAAAGTATCGATTTATATCGATAGAATCACTCAAAATACCAAAAAATTTATCAGTGTCCTTACAGCGGTCGTGCGAAGATGGTGTCGGAGACTCGCTCTGCAATTTTTAGTTTTTTGGTGAAGTGGTGGTTTGTTGGTGTTATCTAATTATTACACGACTTATTTTTTCTATTTTTTTTACATTTTTATGTAGTAGAGAGACTAAATAAAAAAAGTTATTCATGTAACTTTTTGAAAAAAATGTCTATCACCGCCAAAATAGACTCCGTTTTACGTGTTCCTCAGGTGACCCATCAGGACTTAACAGTCCTAATTCAAATATTACGACACAGTTTATTATTATTATTATTATTATTATTATTATTGTGTGTGTGTGTGTGTGTGATAGTAGTTATTGTTATTATAATATGTAATAATAATAATATGTAATAATATATATATATATATATATAATAATAATAATAATATATAATAATAATATAATAATAATAATAATAATAGATAAAAACGGGTGCTTTATTACATAATGGAATAATATGTAATAAAATGAAACTGTATGAAATAAACTGTATGAAATGAAACTGTATGAAATAAACTGTATAAATAATATGTATATAATAATATATATATATATATAACAATATAATATATATATATATATATATATATATATATAATAATAATAATAATTTATATATATATATGTTTATAATATATAATAATAATATCAATATATAATAATAATAATAATAATAATAATATGTATAATAATAATATATATAATAATATGTAATAATAATATAATATATATAATATATATGCTATATATATATATATATATATTGTTTTCACTTTCTTTTGTACATATATATATATATATATATATATATATATATATATATATATATATATATATATATATATATATATCTATTCTCTACTCCGTTATATAGATATATAAGAATATTATAAAGTATAGTCTATATATATAGCTATGTATATATATATCAGAACTGGGAGCCGGAGTCATAATTTTTGAGTTTGAGTCGTTGAGTCGTGCAATTTTCCAGGAGTCGGAGTCGAAAATTCTGTGCAAAAGGGAGTCGGAGTCGGAGTCGGAGTCGAAATTAGTTTGTAAGGGAGGTGTCGGGTCGGAGTCGGAGTCAGGTCGAAAAATTTATAGAACTATTATTATTATTATTATTGTATTATTATTATTATTGTATTATTATTATTATTATTATTATTATTATTGTGTGTGTGTGTGTATTATTATTATTATTATTATTATTATTATTATTATTATTTTTATTTATTATTATTATTGTTATTATTATTATTATTATTATTATTATTATTATTATTATTATTATTATTATTATTATTATTATTATTATTATTATTATTATTATTATTATTATTATTATTATTATTATTATTATAATTATTATTATTATTTTGAAACTGAAAGCATTTATCTTCTAATTTTCAGTTTAATAATCCATACCAACATAATTTGCATTATAATTGGTTATACATTTGTTCCGAAACTGAAATATATTTGTTTGTTATGTATTGCGCTGCGCCTGCATCTTTATGACCTTACTATAGATGTAGCGGATGGTGATTTTTGACTATTCGCGGATGCATATATATATATATATATAAATATATATATATATATATATATATATATATATATATATATATATATATATATATATATATATATATATATATATATATATATATATATATATATATATATATATATATATAAAATATATATATATATATATATATATAAAGAGGTTGGAAGTTTCGTAGCTGTCAGGACAAATGAAGATTTTCTTCACATGGTTGTAGGGCGACAGGGCTAAAGTTAGCAACCTGGTCCTTTCCTTTTGCTTGTATTATTCTTGGACCAGTGTTAGAATCTTATGCACCCTACCTGAGAATATTAACCAGAGGACTGGCATCGGAAACAATTGCGAAAAGAAATGGTTTTCTAAAATGCTCTAGGGTTAGGAGTTTTGGGCCAAAAGAAGATGTTGGACCAACTGACAGGGCAAAAGCCCTTCCTGGGAGTTGTTATATATATATATATATATATATATATATATATATATATATATATTTATATATATATATATATAAATATACTTCTCTTTAAATATATATATATATATATATATATATATATATATATATATATATATATATCGGTACATGTATATATATATATATATATATATATATATATATATATATATATATATATATATATATATACATATATACATATCTTAACTAGCATCTTCACAGTAGATATTTTCACTTATTGCATATATATATATATATATATATATATATATATATATATATGTAGTAAGTAAATTTGTGTGTCAAATGAATCGAATCAACAAATGTGTTGCAAGAGGCGCCAAGCTTCTTACAAGTTAGAACAGCACAAATTCTTTTAAACTTTCTCACGCTGAAACCCATGACTCACCCTCAGAAACACCTAAAATTCTTACAAACAAATCTTGCATCGTAACATATCGAGTAAGGCATACACCTCTTCAAATAATCTTGTTCCAAGACCCAAAGTTCTATAACTCATTCCAAGGTTGTGGCTCTCTCTTGCAATTTCTTCCACAATTTCGTTTCAGAACGTTTTTTCTATGCATTTTTTCTTATGACGCATAGCCAAGCGGGAAGCATCCAAGCTCTTTCCCTGCATTGGGAGCGTCATTAGCTCTGCTACCATCGAATAGTAAGGTTGGGGTTTTGAAAGTGGCTACGCAAGGTAAGAGTGAAACGGGGTGTGTGAAGTGTGATTCGAAGCAGAGGATATACTTTCCCCAGTATTAATATTCCCCAAGCCTAAGTATATATATTAATATACCTATATATATACTGTGATATATATATATATATATATATATATATATGACTGTATATATACTCTATTCATAACTTTAAGTATTTTTATTACAATGTATATTTCTTCTTTCGTGAAATACAGGTAAAAATAGTAAAAGGTACTAGAGTACTCCACCGGGTATGAGTTTTCTCGACAGTATTTAGCAAAAGAGGAGTCGGAGGTAATTAAAACACTTAGTAATTAAAACCTTTAATAATTCTCTTATTTTCAGCGGTGGTATGAATTTCGATGTTCAATTAAGTGTTATTCATTTTATTGTATGATTATTTTATTTGAAATATTTCAATATATTTTCGCTCATGGTGCCAGAATTTGTAATTAAATATAAAAGTGATTGTTAATGTATAATTAATGTTGTTCATGAATATATATTTTTACTGGAAATTTTCCGTATATTTTTCACTTATGGTGCCATAATTTTGTAATTAAAAATAAATGATTTTTAATGAGCATGCATATATTATAATTACTTTATTTTGATGAGCATGATAATTTTATATAATTAATAATATGTATTCATTATTATTTATAAATGCTAAATTTGGATCATGTAATTACCAATAATTATTGACCCTTAGGTTGTTTTGATGGGCCTAGTCTACAGTGACTAGGTTGTTTTATGGAGTCTAAATTGTCTTAATTTAGACGGGCTTTGTTTGTCAAGTGTGAGGGGCTAAAACACCCCTAATAATAAAAGAGTGGAAACAACATGGTGTCTACTCATTAACCCAAACCAATTGTGTCGACGAGTGGTCGCAGAAAGCACAATTCCATATCTGGCAACCTTGCCATTGGATAGAAGGACGTGGAACTTCAAACAGTCAGATGTTGCAAGCAGCCATCCAAACAAAGCCCCTACAACCTCCACTCCACCGAGAAAGAGAAACTCTACACCGCATATTTAG
Organism: Trachelipus rathkii; assembly: GCA_015478945.1. Taxonomy (NCBI): domain Eukaryota; kingdom Metazoa; phylum Arthropoda; class Malacostraca; order Isopoda; family Trachelipodidae; genus Trachelipus; species Trachelipus rathkii. The sequence goes on from JABUQX010065082.1 coordinate 19,783, forward strand.
CCAGGAGACTCATAGTAAGAATTTTAATTAAAATTTACAGTAATTTTTCTTAAAAATTTTAAGGGAAAAGTTTCCCAATCTCCTACAGAGCCAATCGACGCAGAAGCAGGCGTCACGAGGAGGAAGTCTTTCTCGTAGAAGGAAGAAGCCAAATAGAGAGGAAAAGTTTCTCTCTCCGAAGCCAGTGAGAAGAGGAAGCCGTTGCCTCTCCCACACTCAGCCAGAAGCAGAGAGGAAAACCTCTCTAAAAGACTCAACAGCTCAGAGAAGAAGTTTTGAGTCAAGTCGGAGAAAAGTTCTCCACAATAAGCAAAGAAATTACCCCTTCCCCTAACCCCCAGAAAAAAAATAAATATAAAAATACAAGGTTGCAACCACTAATTATAATTATAATATTATTATTATTATTATTTAGTAATTATGAATATTTTTGCATGCAGACATTTATATAAAATTAGTTTGTTTTATACTAAGTGGTGAAAAATATTTGTAGTTTTAAGTGGTTGATTATTTTTTATTTTTTATTTTTTATTTTTTCGTGGATGGTCATTCAAAGGTATAATTTTAGAGGTTATTTTTATATCTTTATATATTTCGTAAGCGTGCCATATTTTTATGAGTATAAAAATAAGCGTATTTTAGGAAATGTGCTAATTTCCAATTTTGATTACAACTCGTAAAATCATTTTCCCAAAACTTTCTTTATTCTACCTTCCTTCTAACATCTCTTTTTCTCAAACTAACATTCAGTAAACTGTAACAAGATACTAATATTCCACTAATATATATATATATACCTATATATATATATATACGATATATTTAGCAGTAGAGAAGAGAGAGAGAGAGAGGGAAAAAGAGAGCTTAGCAAGAAGAGAGAGAGAGAGAGGGAAAGAGAGTTTAGCAAGAAGAGAGAAAAATACGCAGACAGTTTGGCACCAGGCCAATTGCACAATATACGCGCGCGCGACCCGCTCACATACACTGAGTGCAGGCAACGCTGCCAAGGTCAAGCGTTAACGCTAATAAGAAAAAAAAAAATTATATATATATATATATATATATATATATATATATATATATAAGTGTTTTTTTTTTTTTATATATATATATATACGATATATATATATATATATAGTTGATTGAGATTAAAGTATCTCTTATATGTATATAAAATATACAAAACTTTATAAAATTTAAAAAAAAAAAAAAAAAAAAAAAACTGTATCGAGAAGCTAAACGTTAGCTTATTAGCTTAGGTTTTTTTTAGTGATTAGAATTAAGCCAATTTTTGTACTAATTTTAAGAGAGTGTAATAATAATTAAAACAGTGGTTTGTGTTGGTGGAGTTTTAACGTGACGAACCCATCAGCTAAGCAAGGTACAGAACCTACCACGACTCACCGAAAGTCCCGTACAAACTGGAGCGGCGAGAGAAATTATTACGCTAGCCAGCTAAATAAGTCATATGGGAGTCGCCAGTAAAGGTTTTAGTTATGGTAACGATCCATGGGGATCCACCACAGATTTAGAGTTAAATCTGAAAGCAGAGGGAAGTCTCTGGCAGGTGAAGGCACCAGTGCAGTCCAGAACCCCATTATATAGGCAACAGTGCTTTAAAGTAGCACCAAAGATAATTAGAGAATAAGATAGTTTTAGGGGGTGATAAGAAAAAAAAAGGGTCGAGATGACCCGTAGAAGGAGGCAGCAAGAAGCGGTAAGAGAGGAAGCAACTGAACGTTGTGGGAACGGCAGAAACACTCCTCTGGCGGAGAACCAGAGAGTTGAGGAAATGTCCAAGTACCCCTCTCCACTAAATCCGATTGGCACAGCCAACTTGAGCCTAAACCCTTCAACCACTTCCTCCTTAGAGCCTAATTTTCAAGCAAGAAAGGAGGGTCAAGAGACTCTCTCGAACGAAAGAAAAGACCCAACAGGGCAAGGCAGAAAAAATGAATATGTTCTACGAAGAACAGCGCATTCATTTCAAAGTTTAGTTATAAAGGTGATCCGCAGGGAGTCGCCCCGTTTTACAGAAAACGAGAGTTTTATAGCCAAAGAACAAAGAAATCCTCATACAAACAGAAGTATGAAGAAGAAGAAGAAGAAGAAGAAGAAGATGAAGAAGCAGTAATCTTCGGAAGACATTTTTCCGGCCAAAGACTGACATTCGAGTGAATGAAGTCTGGCCAAGCAAGTGTCCGACTTAATTAGCAAATAAGTCGAAGAAGGTTCCCCGGCTGGCGATAAGTACCAGTGCGACCGGAATCTTGTAAGATAAACAATAGTGTTTAAGTTTAAGAATTTATAAGCCAAGGCGCTTAAGAATTTATAAGATATAAACAATAAAGTTTGTTTATATTGAGCCCATTTAGTTGATCAGTTGTCCGCTAATCATTTCTCGTTTTCAACCTATAAGGAAAAGGGAAGATGACAGTTTAGAGAGAGCTAGGTAGCGAAACCTAGAGTAAATAAGCCAAGGCGCTTAGGAATTTAGAAGAAAATTAACAATAAAGTTTGTTTATTTTAAGTCCATTTTGCCGATCAGATGTCTGCAAATCATTTTTTCCAAGTTATTCTATAAGAAAAGGGAGAATGACCGGATGGAATAGTCTAGGTAAAAACTACCTAGGTGACAGTACCTAGGGAAAAAGGGCAATAGCGCTTCTAAGCTAGAGAGCACTACAAACCCACCGTCTTAGTGACGCTTATCCAGTATCAGCTCGGTAGCTATAAATATATATATATATATATATATATATATATATATATATATATATATATATATATATATATATATATATATATAAAATATACATGAGTATATAGGAATATAATAGATTTAATTCATGGGTTGGGTAAATATTATTATCTATAAAGACTAAAGTTGGTTTATCCCCGTAAGGTGATAAAAGTACCACACTCAAAAGGAGATTCTTTTAAGAGATGTTACCAATTGGGTGAAAATCCCCGGTATTACCCCTTCGAAGCTCTTTAACCGAGTTGTCTTAGGATTTTAGGCGGTGAGCCATAATGTTTACCATGATTTTTATCTATTAAAGAAGTTTTCTTTTAAATAAGAAGTTTAAAATAAGTTGAGATAGTTTTCCGAAAGGAAGATTAAAAAGATATAAAGATATCTTTTGTAGCAGCGGAAAGAAAGATTAAAAAGATATAAAGATATCTTTTGTAGCAGTGATTTTAACGTCCAGACGGATGTATTCCATGACAATATTTTTAATTAAATTAAAAATATGTTTTTTTATTAAACTAAGTATGTACACATAGATTCGTGCATGTTTGTGTATACCCGTACGCACACCTGAGCGTTATTGTTTCGATCACCTGATCATCAAGGTCGTCGAATGCACGCATGAATGAACAGTGAAACTCGGTCATATGATTGTAGATTGACCTTGGAAAGAAAGGAATAGACGATAAGGCAGAGGAGAGGTAGAAGAAGGAGAGAGGAAAGAAATGGAAATTGCCTTTCGTTCACTGTTAAAGAGAATTGCTCTATATAGTTTTTTATAATTTCATTAATTTGCATAGTTTTGCTTTATATAGTTTCAGTAGTTTTGATACTTAGTTTTATAAATTTTCATAGCTTTGCTTATATAATTTCAGTAGTCTTGACACTTAGTTTTATTTCTTGATAATTTTAACAGGAAGTACTATATATTAATGCTTTGTTTTAATTAACTTTAAAGCTTCTATGTTTAAATCTTGATCAAATCCTGATCTGGCGGCCATTCCTTTTGTAAGAAACTAACCATACTTTTAAGCTAGAATACTTTGTAATAAAGCTAACATAGTTTTAAGAAGCACTAATTTTCTTCTAAGTAGTTAGTATTTAGCGATATTAACATTTGTTTTAAATTGCATGGCAAACTTTAAAACACTCTTAAGAAATAAGAAAAATGCACTGCCATTTGACACTAATATGCGAATTTTGTCTCCAGTTACGTTCTATTTGGAGACAGAAACAAATAAATTACACATAGCCAGCACTGTACAGCAAATACCAGGTTATCCTGACTTCCATCTTTGCTCGTATAACCTCAGCCACATTTCCATTTAGAGATGCGAGTACTACCATCTCAAGAATGGTCAAGTGTGTTGTTTACTTTGGACATACTGCACACATATGTTGATTGAACCGAATCTTTTGGCAAAGATTATTTCTACGAGAGGGGGGTCCTTTGTAGTAAGTAAATTTGTGTGTCAAATGAATCGAATCAACAAATGTGTTGAAAGAGGCTGCAAGCTTCTTACAAGTTAGAACAGCACAAATTCTTTTAAACTTTCTCACGCTGAAATCCATGACTCACCCTCAGAAACACCTAAAATTCTTACAAACAAATCTTGCCTCGTAACACATCGAGTAAGGCATACACCTCTTCAAATAATCTTGTTCCAAGACCCAAAGTTCTATAACTCATTCCAAGGTTGTGGCTCTCTCTTGCAATTTCTTCCACAATTTCGTTTCAGAACGTTTTTTCTATGCATTTTTTCTTATGACGCATAGCCAAGCGGGAAGCATCCAAGCTCTTTCCCTGCATTGGGAGCGTCATTAGCTCTGCTACCATCGAATAGTAAGGTTGGGGTTTTGAAAGTGGCTACGCAAGGTAAGAGTGAAACGGGGTGTGTGAAGTGTGATTCGAAGCAGAGGATATACTTTCCCCAGTATTAATATTCCCCAAGCCTAAGTATATATATTAATATACCTATATATATACTGTGATATATATATATATATATATATATGACTGTATATATACTCTATTCATAACTTTAAGTATTTTTATTACAATGTATATTTCTTCTTTCGTGAAATACAGGTAAAAATAGTAAAAGGTACTAGAGTACTCCACCGGGTATGAGTTTTCTCGACAGTCTTTAGAAAAGAGGAGTCGGAGGTAATTAAAACACTTAGTAATTTAAACCTTTAATAATTCTCTTATTTTCAGCGGTGGTATGAATTTCGATGTTCAATTAAGTGTTATTCATTTTATTGTATGATTATTTTATTTGAAATATTTCAATATATTTTCGCTCATGGTGCCAGAATTTGTAATTAAATATAAAAGTGATTGTTAATGTATAATTAATGTTGTTCATGAATATATATTTTTTTACTGGAAATTTTCCGTATATTTTTCGCTTATGGTGCCATAATTTTGTAATTAAAAATAAATGATTTTTAATGAGCATGCATATATTATAATTACTTTATTTTGATGAGCATGATAATTTTATATAATTAATAATATGTATTCATTATTATTTATAAATGTTAAATTTGGATCATGTAATTACCAATAATTATTGACCCATATAGTTGTCAATGATTATGGATACTTAGTTTGTTTTGATGGGCCTAGTCTGCTGTGACTAGGTTGTTTTATGGAGTCTAAATTGTCTTAATTTAGACGGGCTTTGTTTGTCAAGTGTGAGGGGCTAAAACACCCCTAATAATAAAAGAGTGGAAACAACATGGTGTCTACTCATTAACCCAAACCAATTGTGTCGACGAGTGGTCGCAGAAAGCAAATATATATATATATATATATATATATATATATATATATATATATATATATATATATATAATATATATATATATGAAATAATATATATATATAATATATAATATAAATATATATAATAATAATATATATATAAATATATATATATAAATATATATATATATATATATAATATAATAATATATATATATATATATATATATAACTTAATATATATATATATATATATTTATATATATTAATATATAATATATATATAATATTATATATATATATATATATATATATATATAATAATATATATATGCTATAATATATATATATATATATATATATATATATATATATATATATATATATATATATATTAATATATATATATATATATATATATATATATATAATATATATATGCCTTTGTTATTATATTGCGAGATATGGACCCAACTCTTTTGCACCCCACCAATCTCTTTCCCAAGCCTCAACCCATTTGAAAAAAGGTTATATGTAGAATAATACATGAAATTAATAATTCTCAAACTATGTTAAAAAAAACTAAAGCTTCTGAGCCCTTTTAAGGTAGAGTTTGCTTCTCTCTTTTCTTCTTAAATGAGATCTGCATCGCTAAAAAGATGCTCGCCAGCTACACATATTGAAGGGCATGCTAAGTATTTCCTGCCGAGTTCTGCAAGATATGAAAAACTTTTACAATTATCACGCCATCAAACCAATGGATCTTCATCCGATTCCAAGAGTTTCGTTTTTGATAATATTCGATCAATGACAAGTGTCCTTTGACACCTCTGAACTAGACTCTTCATCGCTGCTGAAGCCAAAGACAGTTCATGGATTCTGCAATGATTTCGCTAACAGATAGTAAATGTGTGTGTCTGTTTCTGCAATCTTTTCCTTTTATTGGCTGCTGGTGAAATTTCTGTCTTTAGCAGCATTTCATCACATAGGCATACTAAATAAATTTTAACACTTTGTGAAACACGTGGTTCAAGAAATTTGGCTTTGTATCTACTATCCAGAAAAGTTACTATTGCAGATGCGTAATCGTTTTGCAGATTTTGAAATCTATTATCAATCTCCAGCATTAGATGTTTCTGTCACCTTTGAAAGTTCTTACTTTTAATAGCAACATTTAGCACAGCTTTTCATCATTGCATTTAGGGCTCGTCTGGCGAACAAGAATTTTCTGAGATAGTCTTAGTTAGCTCTTCAAACGGTTTAAGAAAAGTAATACAATTACCTAAAAATCGCATTATCATCACCTGTCAAGCCTTTCATCTTTGTGCTTGTTCGAAGCATAAGGAGACAGCTTCATTTTTTTCTCCATCCTCTCAACATGTACCAACTACTATTCCAACGAGTCTGAACATCTTGCGTTACAGAAAGTTGAGGAACATTTAGTCTCATAATTCATAAATGAATACTATCCGCTATCCGCAAAAAAATCATGCGGATACGAATGCAAATGCGGATGCGGGTAGAGAAAAATTATGCGGATGCGGATATCTGCTACACCTCTAGTCTTTACGGTATTTTACCGTATAGCATTTGGAGATTAGATTCATTGGAAAAGTGGTATATTTTTTTATTCTCAAAAGCAAGCAAAAAAAAATAGTTGAAACAAAAAAATGTTTTATTGTAACTTTGTTAGCACAAAGCTGAGTCAGAGTCGAAATTTTGAATTTGACTTCTGGAGTCGGAGTCGGAGTCGGAGTCAAAAATTTTTGTTTAAGTGGAGTCGGAGTCGGAGTCGAAAATTTTTGTTTAAGTGGAGTCGGAGTCGGAGTCGGGTCGAAAATCCAAATTTGAATTTAAGGAGTTGGAGTCGGAGTCGGAGTCGAAAAATTTATTTTACGACTCCGCAGCCCTGATATATATATATATATATATATATATATATATATATATATATATATAATATATTTATATATATATAACTATAGTATATATATATATATATATATATATATATATATATATATATATATATATATATATATATATATATATATATAATATATATATATATATATATATATATATATATATATATTTATATATATATGAACTTTCGCTTTCAGATTCAAATGTGATTTCGACCTCCACCCCTTCCACCTCCGCAGCTTCAACAGGCCAGCAGCTCTCCGCTTCAAATCGTGACTAGTTGCCGAAGGTGAAGAAAGCCCTATTTAGGTGGAAGCTAAGTATACGTGATGCCATCCGTATCCAATTTTCCCTGGTGATGAATCAAAGGATGATCTTCAGTTCTCTGATGACGACGAAGACTACTACGGATGGCCAGCTGCATCGGCCATGTCTGATGATGAGGCAGCAAATGCAATATCTTAGAAGTCTTTGATGGGCAAGACACTGAGAATGATGGACCCCCTTCTCATCCTGTCCCTGCTTGTGTTGAACCCCACTATAAGTGTCGCTGGTGGGATTTAAAGGAACACAAATATATGGAGATCGAAAGACCATTTGCTGTACAGGAATATATATTAAGTTCATGGGCGGAGTTGATCTGCCAGATATGCTCATCTAGCTATACCGGATCAAATTCAATTATTTGCTAGACTATTGCATTGTCAATGCCTGGCTGTTGTACCGGAGAGTGCATGAGAGCAAAGAGAGCAGGAAAAACTTTATGCCATTTGTCGATTTCAAGATCGAGGTGGCAGAAGGTTTGCTGAACTCTAAGGTTAGTGGTACCCAAGAGGAGAAGACCGAACACTACCAGAGTGGAGGCCAGAACTGGAGCCAGGATAGGAGCTAGGGCAGGAGCCAAGGAAGAAAAGAGAAACACAAGACCAAACCATGAGAACCCCCTTCTCATCCTGTCCCTGATTGTGTTGAACCCCACGATAAGTGTCGCTGGTGGGATTCAAAGGAACACAAATATGTGGAGATCGAGAGACCATTTGCTGTACCGGAATATAATAAGTACATGGGCAGAGTTGATCTGCCAGATATGCTCATCGAGCTATACCGGATCAACTTCAATTATTTGCTAGACCTTTGCATTGTCAATGCCTGGCTGTTGTACCGGAGGGTTCATGAGAGCAAAGAGAGCAAGGAAAAACTTTATGCTATTTGTCGATTTCAAGATCGAGGTGGCCGGGGTTTGCTGAACTCTGGAGTTAGTCGTACCCCAAGAGGAAGACCGAGCACTACCAGAGTTGAGGCCAGAGCTGGAGCCAGGGTAGGAGCTAGGGCAGGAGCCAAGGAAGAAAAGAGAAAACCAAGACCAAACCACGAATATGCTCCTGCAGAGTCTGTCAGGTATGACAACGTGTCTCACTGGCCAATGTTTACCAAGGACAGGAAACAAGGCAAACTTTGCATGAAACTCAAAACAAGTGCCATGTGCGAGAAATGCAAAGTTCATCAGTGCCTGGTCCCTCGGGAAAACAACACTATGTGTTTCGTTCAATACCACAAGCATTGAGTCTAGTCTTCCTCTACCCTCCCTCGCACATCCATATTTATATATATATATATATATATATATATATATATATATATATATATATATATATATATATATATATATATATATATATATATATATATTATATATATATATATATATTGAAGAAATTTATAAATTTTTTTGTTTTTACTTTTCTATTACTTTTTTACTTTTATTTTAGCTGGAATAACATTAGAGCTATACGTATATATATATTTTTTTTTATAAAATATCTAGAAATAGGCATAACTGTATTTATTTATACCCTATTTGCATGTTTTATTTGGTAATTTATATTATTTATATACAAGTAATTACTACGGTATCAAATATTAAAAATATACTGTTAAGTCTGGATGGGTCACCCGTGACCCATTTTTTTTGGGCTTTAATTTTTATGTTTTGAACAAAAAAAAGGTCCTAATGTGTTATTAGGGTCCTATTTAAATTAAAAAAAAAAATTAAATGTATTTTTTCATAATTCAGGACTGAAAGGGTTAAACACCCTGCCAAATCTATCTACCAATTCTCTCAAACTCTCCTCAGATTTGCCACAAAAAACAATCATTCGCATATAATAGTTAGGGTACCCTCCACTTTCTTTCATTCTAGATAATTCTAAAACCATCCCCTGCTGACCCCCACCTCTAATTCTTGCATAACCCCATCCATATACAAATTGAATAATCAAGGAGACATAGCGAATCCCCGCCTTTCTCCGCTATTAATATAAAACTATTCCCTTTCAATTCCATTTATCTTTACATACGCTTCACTCTCTTCTTACATAGTTTCGATTCCATTCAGAAGCTTACTACCAACACAATATATCAAAAACAACTGCCATAGGTCTTCCCTATTAATCCTATCTTATACCTGTTGCAAATCCATAAAACCTAAATAAATTTATTCTTTTTCTATCTCAAGGTGTCAATCCTTTGTTTCAATGTAACGATTTAATCCACAGATCCTCTATCACTTCTAAAAGAATCTTGTTCTTCAACAATCAGTCTTTCCCTCACTTAACGAACTTTTTCGACCAAAATATCAGCATATATCTTCCTTACCTGATTCAATAAACTAGTTCTCCTATAATTCTTACAGTTAATATTATCTCCTTTACCCTATAATAAGTGTTCTATTACTGCTCTCTTCCAATCACTAGGAACTATACCCTCCGCAAACGCCTTGTTACACAACTTAGAAATCCATTAATTAATTACCAACTCTCCTCCGTTCTTGATCATTTCACCAGTAATTTTATCTATACCTACATATTTATCATTCTTCAACTTTCTCACTTTTCCATTTACCTCATCCTTACTAATGACCTCATCCCCAAAATACATATTCCTTCTTGCATCTTCAAATCAACACATATTCACCATCACCTCTTCGTTATTGCCAATGTTATGCAGATTTTTAAAATGTGCAATCCACACTCCCCTCACATTTATTTCATCAATTACGAAAGCTCCATCCCTATTTATTATTCTAAGCAAATTCCCCTTATTCTCATTCTTATCTTTTCTAGCTTCCTTACAGAAAAACTTCGTTTTGCATTGTAAGTTCTCATTCATTCTCCTTCCAGACTGTTCATTATCCTCTTTTTCCTCTTACGTATGCATCTTCTAATACTCCTATTTTCCTCCTTAAATAATTCCAAGCATTTTCTTTTGAAACCTCATCATTGGCTTCTAGTTTATTAAACCCCGTATCTTTTTTGCTTTTAACCGCTTACATCACCTCTTCATTCCACCACTCACATAACATTCTTAGTTCCTGTTTTAGCACATCCACATATTTCATTTGCACTACTATCAAGAGCTTATTTTATTTGATTGCTAATTTGCTCATATTCAACTTGCTCACATGCAAGTGATTTACCTGCAAGCACTCTTAAACAATTATCCTTGATGCCCTGTTCACTTAGCTTCTCACTCTCAATTCTACCCACTTTCCTCCTTATCAACTTCCTCTCCATTCAAGCCCTCACTAACTTAGTTTTACATAAAACAACACAATAATCTGATAATCCCATACCAACCCCCTCACCGATTTAACATCCAACACATACTTCAACATCTCCTTCTTCACCAACACAACAAAATCAATCATTTTTTTCACTTCGATACCATCTCTATCTACACCAACTCTAGTATACTCATGAAAACATTTTTTGTCTAAAGAAAGTATTACTTACTCACATATTACTCTCCACACAGAAATCAATCACCTTCCAACCATTCTCATTTTTTACCGATACCCCAAAGCAACCTCTCATATCATCCTTTTTAATCACCTGTACAACCATTTAGGTCACACAACACAATTAGTATGAAGCTCCTATTCACCCATTCCAAAATATCTTTCAGATTATCAAATAAATTTTTACTCCTTTGAACTTTACCCTCAGATGGACCTTATTTTGCAACAACAAATATTTTAACCTTTTTAAACTTAAATTTACCCATCAGAATTCTAGACATCACACATTCAAAATTTACCATTGCTATGTACCACAATTATTCATTAGAATTTCAACTAATTCTCTTCCCCTCGCATTCCTTTCCACACCAACACATACACCCTCCACATTACACTACTCATTTTGACCGTTTCCTTTCATCTTTGCTTTAATCACAGCGAGCAAATTAAATTTGCCCTTTCCAAATACATCCATCACTTCTCCTCTTCTCCTCTTCTCCTCAACACTTGTTTCTCTGACATTCTTTGTACCCACACGATTCATACGTTTTCTCCGAAAGATAGAAGGCCGCTTACGGTGATCACGCCCTTCTCCGAGGCATGCATTAGCATTCCTGGCCAAATAAAAGTGGTAGTGGGCAGTCAACCGAAAACCACGGTCCATTTGACCCCCTCTACGACACGTAGGACATACGATGTGTGCAATCTTTTCTCCCCCACACATAGGGATTTAAAGGATAGGAATGTCTGTAAGATGATGTCCTGAAAAACGGTTTGGATATAAGTATGTGTATATAATAGGTGGATAAAAGGTGGTGTCTGCAGGATGTTTTCAGAATGTTGAGTGTGGAAAACAAACGCAGAAAAGAAAGTTGACCCATTAGAAACTGAAATGTCATGGAAGACCCTAGATACCATGAGCCAAATGGGAGGCAATTTCATCGCATGCGTGATATATATATATATATATATATATATATATATATATATATAATATATATATATATATATATATATATATATATATATATTTTTATATATATATATATATATATATATATATACTAATATATATATATATATATATATATATATATATATATATATATATGTATATATATATATATATATATATATATATATATATATATATATATATATATATATATATATATATATATATATATATATATATATATATTAGATTGGTCTTTATTTTTGAAATTATATACAGGATCCCGTAGATTTGTTCCATATTATCTTTACGTATTTCTTTCCAAGTTTGAGGGTAATCGATTAACAGCAACTCGTGCCCTACGGGTATTATAAGTTGCCATGTTGTGGCTAATAGACTTTTTCATAGTATTAACTTGCAAAATTGTTATACTATCTAGGGTTGGTTAGTACATGCTGTTTTATACTTTGTTTATATGTAAATATCCTGTCAGATGAAGGGCATACTGCATAGTGATTTTGAGTGTATAAAAATAATTTCCTTTTTCATAACATAACTGTTTCAAAATATTTTTTAGGTTATTTTTAAAATTAAATGTCACGGAAAGAATTTTTTGTCACCAGTTCAATGAAAAATCAAATAACAGGAAGTCAACTTACCTCTTTCGGAGATGTTTTACTTGTCCTATTTTGTAACTTGCGTACGGTATATTTAAATTTCAAGAATACTGAATCTCTCTTAATTGATAAATGTTTATTGTTCTAGAGAAAGCCACATATACCAATGCAAGATCGTTGTGACTGTATCAAGAAACGTGAAAGGCTTTAAAAATATCATCGCAAACTAGAAAAGCACACAAAAAAAGAAAGAGTGAGTTATGTAGAAATAAAGAAAAAGAATTTGAAGATAGTCTAGATAATCTATTCTATAGATACCCTGCAAATTTAATGAGTATGATCAAAATAGTGGAAGATGGAAAGTTTTTTTCATATGCAGCGACAAAAAGAACGTGCTGCTTGCATGTCAGGTAGATATAAGGTAGCATCCATATAAGTACGGAAGGATGAACAAGTAGCAAAGAAAATAAAAAGAAGAGAAAAGTAACTTTCGATCACCACATATACAGGTCAGCGAAGTTATGTAATTCAATTTTAAATAACTTTGATACTTTACAAATTTGCACTTACGGTCATCATGATGTTTTAATATTATATTTCAAAAAGCTATTATCTCTCATAATATCGAGTAAAATAGTTTGAAATGTATATTTCAAAATGTAGTTATCTGTTATCCTCATCAAAGGAAAACAAAACTGAACGCTCCCAGACAGAAACTACAACAGAATCCATGAACATCAGGTATCGACGGACATGTTGAAATTGAAAGTGATGTATCGTTTCAGAGTATTCACGTTTCGCCCAAATGAGCTGGAAAATAAATATTGACAACTAGACTTTCAGCAGCACTAGGTAAATGTAAATTTAGCGATAGAAATGCTGTTCATATATTGAGAGATTGCCTTGAGACATTAAGCTTAAATCAGAGAAAAAATGTGATCAACCGCACGTCCATTAAAAGGGGTAAAAAAAAAAATTTCGTAACCAAGCAACCTTAGATCTAAATTTAGTTATTATAAATAAAATTATGTAGTTATTCACTGGGATTCTAAAATGCTCCCTGATATTAAAGGAAAAAGAGTCAGCTGATCGACTTCCCGTGATAGCAACAGCTATCAACGTAGAAAAACTTTTAGTAGTTTCAAAACTTTCATCAGGAACAAGTAAAGAGATATATCATCAGCTGTATATGATACACTACAGGAATAGTCACTACTGAACACTGCTCAAGCTTTAGTTTTTGTCACAACTGTAAATAAATAGGAGGGAGGCTAAACGGCGCATGTTATCCTCTCGAACAAAAACTAAGCAGTGATATGTTTTTTTTTGCCTTTCAACACCATATTTATGAAATTGAATTGCAGGAAGTTTTCAGTAAAGTACAACTTTCACCCACTATAGGGCCAGAGATCTTTTAATTAAAAGATTTCAAAAAAAATAACAATATTAACTTTGAACAATATGAACAAGGCACAATATTTGACATGGGTGGCAGATACAGAGTTAAGAACAACATAAATATGAAGTAATTGAGATCTTATAGTTTCCCCAAAATAAAATTAAAGAGGATCAACCTCGTCACGATTATCAAGAATTTTTGGAACTAAAAATAATTTTTCTAGTTAATAATCCATCACGCGGAATACATTTCCGGCAACCAGGAGCATGTCACTTAAAGAGATGAATGGTAAAAGCAATATATTGGTTAAATATATATATATATATATATATATATATATATATATATATATATATATAGCATACTTATTAATAATTAATAACATTTCTCCTGCATACCCCATTATATCCATATATCCACATACTGTGTATCCATATGCGTACATATATAACTATATATATATATATATATATATATATATATATATATATATATATTTATAATAATATAATATATGTGTATATAACATAATAATAATATATATATACTATATAATATATATACTATATATATATATAAATAATAGCATATATAATATATATATATATAATAATAATATATATAATATATATATAATAACTCTATATATATAGCATATATATATATATATATTTATATATATAATATGTATATATAATATATATATATATATAATAATAATAATATGTATATATGTAATAATAATAATATATGTAATAATAATATATATATATATATATAGGTTGGAAACATGTATTGCAAAAGAGTTTTTTTACGGATGTTTATCCTGCTGTGTTTCATGACACTTATGTTGAAAATTTCAGCAGCTTCTCAACCTGAGAGGAAAGCGAAGTTCTCGTGGATTAAAAAATTCCACAGGTAAAAATATATATATATATATATATATATATATATATATATATATATATATATATATATATATATATATATACCTAATAAATACAGGTAAATATATATATATATATATATATATATGGTGAGCCTCCCAAAAGCAACATGCATGTAACTAAAAAACTATAACAGCTACAGGAAAATAAATAACATTTTAACATTTAACATTTTTTTAAAAAAATGTCAAAAAAATAAGTTTTCAAAAAATGAAAACGCCGAAACAATGACTACAGACACAGAAAAACACCCAAAAATAACGTTCTAGAGATCAAAGAAAATATATAGAAGAACAAACTTTACTTTACTTTAAATCTTTTTCAAAAAAAACAAATACATCAAAAATCAAAAATTACCAAACTTGCAAAATTGAACTGACTGTAATATCATAGACATGAGACTTCGGCTTTGAACAGCTTTCCAGTTCATAAAACCAATGTGATATATTTAGACACTTTTAAAACACAAAGAGAAAAATATTAAATTCTACAATACACAATAATAACTATTTCGAAACATTTTATTCACATAATAAAATATTGAAAAATTAAATGTAGAAAATTTTACGCAATATTAACAAACAATCCAAAACACAGGTGAGCAATAACGGTACTACAGGCAGATTATCAAAATCGTCGTAAAAATGATGGTATGCCAAGTGTACACAGCTACACGAGTTGCACTAACTAATAATTGCACTAAACAAAATTACATTACATTTTATATGAAATAAGGTCATTCTTGATTCACTTTACACCAACTAAAAATCGATAAATAAATAGAATTCATAAATTTATACATTTGTTCACAGTAAGTAGGATTCCCATACCTTCCTTATCACAACGAAAGGGTGGAGTCTATTTTGGCAACATTTTGCAATCTTAATTAAAAAATATATACAATTACAAGAATCTATGGAAAAGAACATTTTTTAGACTAAAGTCGACTACACATCTTTTAAATGAATTAAAAATGTTAAGACTTCTTTTAGCTTCAATATATACATAAAAATCACCTTTAAAACTTAGAATTTTACTTTATCACAAAATTTCAAATAAGGAAATATTTTATTATTATTTTATATAATAACGGACAAAAAGTGGGCGCTACGCACCTTAATAAATTAGAAAATGTTAATAGGTTTCTTTTTACTTCAATGATAATATTTACTAGAAAAAAAAACTAATAATTTTCAAACATTTTTTATAATCGAAGTACTTTACTAAAATATATAATAAAAAATAAAAATATTAATAATACAATAAGATTAATATATGAATTAAAAATAAATAATAATTTACAAAATAAAAACAGTATGAATTATAAGAGAATAATAATAATTAATAATTAAATAAAGTAATAATCATAATAAATATAAAATATAATAATGAATAATGCTCCTCAGTTTATTCCTGACAACGATCTGTCCTTAACATTGTTTTATTTATATATTCATTTTAAACACTGTATATATATATAATATTAATTGTAATATATTTATATATATATTATATATAACTGTATAATAATTAAATTATATCTAATATATATACTATAATATATAATAATATATATATATTAAACAATTTGTATATTCTTTGCGGGGAGGTGTCGCAGAAAAATGCTCAATGGGAGGATATACGAAATTTGACGTAAAATTGACTTTTTTTAAAAACATTACCCACAACCAACACATATCGCAGCCCCTCTGGGCGTTACATCTACTCTCCCCTTTATGTAATTTACACAATTAAATTTCTTACATCACATTCTCATTATGAGTGGAGATGAGAACGTCATTTCTTTCTTCTTTGAACTGTTGACAATACTCTTCTTTTTCCCATCGCCTTAATTGAATCTACTAGATAGTACTGGATGATGTTAGACGTTACAGGACTGTTGTTGGGAGGAGAAATCTAAGATCGGTTGGAAAAATACAGAGGCCACGCATGGAATCCGGGGGTTTCTCAGGTACTTTTCTTATTCATGGCAGTCTGATGGGAACAGTGGTCGGATTTGGAAGGATGAACTCCTTCCCGATACAAAATAAGGCTCGAATTTCTTGACGCCTGTCACTACAGCAAAGTCTTCTCTTTTTCTATTATGGATACCGCGTTGGTAAGCGTATATACTTCTTCTTCCATATATGCGAATTGGAAGAAGTATTCGCTCTGATATATATATGATTATTATAATAACAATACTAATATATATATATATAAATAACTTATAGTTAATAATATAATTATATATATATTTATACATTCATAAAAATATATAATATATATATATATACATATATATAATAAATATATATATATAATATATAAATTAAGTATATATTTATATATATATATAAATATATTCATGTAATGCGTTTATTACTGATGTTGTGTGTTTGTTGTTATGCCCAACGGGGGATATGGCATGTGTTTTAAATTATGTTTATTATGTTTATGTTACATGCAACGTTAAATATTTTTTTTTAATCAACAGAGATGGATAAGTTTTTTATATTTGTTGTCATGTGTTTATATATATTTTTGAAAGGAAAAGAAACACATTAGTTTCCTGAAGATGTTCAAAGTGATCAGAAAAAAACTTGGATTTTTATTAAGCTTTGTGCTCACTTCAGGTTGTAACCATGTTTTGATAACGTCTCGTCTGTTGAATTTCTTTATTTAGGATTTTTGTAAACTGGATTACATTAAATATATATTATTATTTTATTATTTTTATTAATTATTATTACATTATAATTATTATAGTATATAATTATTATATATTATATTATTATATCTATTATATTATTATATTAATTATATTATTATTATTACTATTTATGACAAAATTTTAATCAAAATAGATCAATAATATTATATTACTGAAATTTTATATATATTATCTTATATTTATGCAATTAATATTATATTGGTAGTTTTTATTATTTATTTATTTAGTGTTAGTTAAACGAATACTTGCAAAAAAAGAAAAAGTGAAATATTCTTCCTTATTAATTAGTTCCTTCATTTTTATAATGTAAGTTCATTTAAAAGGACAACTGCCAATGCAGCTTTGCTGATGAATGATGTATGTAATAAAGCGTTAAGAAGGATAGTGCAGGATAAGGATAACAGATATGTTGGAATAATAATTATGTTGTATGATAAGCTGTGCTAGATATATATGTATTTGTTATCTAGTATTTAATTTTAGGCAACCCTTTAATTTGACTTCTTTGACTAATTCTTGAATGATTGATGATGAAGCTCTTTCGGTTAGAAGGCTGGACATACCTCGCTTATAACAAAATTTTTTAATTATATCACAAATATGATGAATAATATTGTGAGATGTTCTTCTAAAAATTTGTGAAAACATAACAATTGCAAAGTGGAGTTGAAGATCCTTGTCATTTGTCTCACAATCTTCCAGGTAGATCTTGCATTATATTATGTTTAATGAATGCTCCTTTCCCCTCTTTTTATAGGTGGCAACTAGTACCGGCTAAAATTTGCTTATTTGCTTCTGCCTCCTTCCTATAATCCCTTGCAACTTCTTAGTAAATTGTCTTGCCCTTTCCTGTGACCTTTCTGCGGTGGTTAATTTAACCAAGTTTGATTCTCTCTGCACGCTTGATACTATAGCGGAAAAGATTAGCACTTTTGTCTCGTGACGAGGACAGGAGTGGCCTGGGTGGGACACCAGTGTAGGGGCTGGCACTCCTTTCCCCTCTTTTATATTGTTGATCTTCCAAAGGCGTAGCCCAACATTGTGTGTATCTCCCGTAAAATAAATATACTGTTGCAAGAACTCTTTCACTCGCCCGCTTGTAATTCTTCTTCTGTCCGCTCTTTCAGTTTAGTTCTTTTTCCTTTTCCTCTCACTGCCTTCGCTTGCTTCAACAAGGGATAGTGTTAGGGCCTTCCAACCTCTTTCCCTCTGTCATCCCCTTTTCTGGTAGCTGTGTGCTTCGTGTTTTTCCTTCCACTTTCCGCTTTCTAACTTTGAAGTACGAGGGTTGCAGAGATTTGACTTGAGTGGGCGTCATTACCGCAAGCCAGCAGGCGATTCGATAATATATTGGAACGGACCCTGTGTTAGCTGCACCGGGTGGCGAGTGTATCAACCTTTGGACGTTTCCAACCAACCAATATAAAGGGGAGGCTTTGAACCCTTTCACCTTGTCATATCTCGGCAGCTGTGAAGTTGTACTTTGTCGGGATTTGCCCAATAGTAATTTTTTGGCATCCGCCAGTGGGGGATCGTTTGTTGGCAAAGGCATCGCGGTGTCAGGGAATCTTGATGTTTTTTTTTCTTTCTCATGATGGATCAGTGAGCAGACGAATGCCGGGCCTAGTGAAGTTGCCACTAGGGCAACCCAAGGGCAGGGTTATGATGTTCTACGAGATTGAAGGAATTTTCCGACCCTTTATCCAGGGTGTGATAGGCAGACAAGAGATTCTGTGGGAGCGTTGGAGTTGTCGACGGGAAGGTTCAGCAGAACCTTGACGAATGCGGAGGTGCGGGCGTACAGAAGGAATTAACTAAGGTAGGAAGCCTCATCAACCAACCGTCCAGGTCAAGCTTTAAGGGGGAGTTCCGCCGACCAAGTAGGTATAAATGGTAAGTATAAATGGAAATTTCATTCTCCGGCCGGAAATTGTTTCTAATTTCGTTTTTGTATTTGGTTCTATTTGGTGCTCTCATAATATCATTGGTGGAAGAGCACCAAATAGACCAAATACAAAACGAAATTATGAAACAATCAACTTACTATAAAAAAGCTCTCAACCAACTGAAATGACGACTCATGTAATTGCACCCTAAATGAAAAAATTTCCAGTCTTGAAAAGGAGGTCAAGGACGGAAGATCTCGAAAGCTAGGCTCTCCGAACTTTTTAATGTATTAAATAAGAATTTTTTAAAGTTAAAAAAAAATCAGTTAAATCAAAAAAATCATGTAGAAAGTTTAAACCAATTGGTTGATAGTGTTAAATAAAATAACTAATGCTTGAGTGTTTTATTATAAACTGGGTTTTATATACAATTGTTATATTAATATATATATATATATATATTATTACTATATATATATATATATATATATATATTATATATTAATAATATATATATAATTATTATATAATATATATAATTATATATATATACGGTATATATAATTATATATATAATATATATATAATATATATATATATATATTATATATAATATATTATATAGTATATATATATATGAAGGACTTAGTCTGGGGTCTAAAAGCCTTACCAACGAAAAGTATAGATTTTCTTTCACTTAAACTTTAATTATTTATATTTTTCTTCTTATTTTATGTCACGTGCATTAATTGAAAGATATTTTCAAGTTTTTATTTAGTGATTAAATTATTTACAAAGTTTATAGAGCGTTGTGCGCTAACGATTGTTTTATCTACTACATTTCCAGCATCAAAATATAAATAACAATAAAATGAAACATGGTAATTTTTTGGAGGGCATATTTGCCAAACAATTTAACAACTTTACAATTAATGGCATTTCGTAGCCATATAATTCGTAATTATTAGCGGAAGTATTCACATCAAATTATACAAAAGTATTTTATAAAACAAATTATTAATGAATCCAAATTTGTTGCACAGGTGACTTTTTGGAGGTGATTTCCAAAATTTACTTGAATTCACAACTGAAATCACCCAGCCACTTCTAAATACTTATTTTAGAGAATAGAGAAGATTAAAGTGATAAATTCAAGTAGTAGAGGAAACTAAATCTAACAAAATGACTATACCTAAAAAGTAATCAACATGTTACATGAAAGTTTTACCTTTATATCACTTATCACAAGAGTATACTGGCATTAGAATATATAAACTTTAGCACCAATAGAAATTTTTTTTATAAATCATCTAACTATTCACATTCATTATTTAAAATAAAATATGGCTTTACATTTTTAAAATTTTCACATTGTACTTGATTATTCTTATTTATGTACACATTATTTCCAGATAACTTTAATATGGGATTAGGGGCCATGATATATGGGTTCTAGTTTGTTTCTGCCAATAACTGCTGGTTATTTTTTAACTAGTACAAATTTTGCATCTTCCAGACTATTTGGCACATATATTTTGGGGTTCTTGGCAGTAAATTCTGGAGACAGAGGGAGTCCTAAGAATAATTTTAGTTTTTCAGCGTAAGTTTTCATGGACATGGGAAGGAGGACTCCAGCTGATCTATTAATGCTCCAGGGAGAGTTTGGATTTTGGCCTATCATTAGTATGGCAGGGGTGATTCCTTCTGAATTCAATGGGGCAGTACGCAGACACAATAGCACAATGGGGAGAAGATCTAGCCAATAATACTTCACATCTTCCAATTCATCCGACAGCATGGCTCTCAAAGATCTCAACAATGTTCTATGGGAGTTTTTGATGAGGCCATTGCTTTGTGGGGTATAGGCGGAGGTAAAGTTATGCTGGGATCCTAACCCTCACACACATCTTCTTGAAATAAGGACTGACGTAAACTGCGTTCTCTATCAGAAACGTAAGTTCCTATCACTCCAGCTATGGGTAGAAATTTTCTAGTAATTACCTCCACTATGGTAGAGGTTTCTATGTTTTTCAAAAAAGGGAAAGCAAAAGAGATAAAGGGAGAACCTATCAATCAATGTTAAAAGGTACTTATAGCTTTAGCATTGAGGCATTTTAAGAATGTCAAAATATATGGACTACTTGAAATTTGGCCGATACTGGCCTATAAGATTCATATGGAGGCGCTTATTTTGCGAAAGATTTAGATCTCTGACATGCATCACAACTTTGTACAAATTGCTTTGCATACTTTGGCATATTTTTCCATACAAAGCGCTTTCTAAGGGATGCAGAGTTTTCCTAACACCAAAATGCCCTAAAGAGTGAGAATAAGAAATAACAGGAAGAATAAAGGATTCTGGAACAAAGACACGTGGTGAAAGTGGAATAGATTCATCAACGACTAGTGAGACCAAGTCATTCCTATAATAATAGAGTCTTTTTGTAAGCTTAAGACCCGTATTTTCTTGGTTATTTAAATATTTCTGAAGTTGTACATCAGTTTCTTGTGCTGCTTGCAGTTCTTTGTAGTCAATCTTACACTGAAAAAGCTTAAATACATCATTGGCGGAAATATTGAAAATTGATGCAAGAGCATAACCGTCATCCTCTGTTGAAGAGTTCTGCTGGGGAAGAAAATCTGGTGACACCAAGACTTCATCACAGGATACTTCTGGATGACTTCTGCTTCAGGTATCTGATCTCCAATTTGAAGAGAAGAGCTTGTTGCTGAATCTAATTCTACTTTTTCCGCAGAAGTGGAAGGAGTGGGCAAATTTGATGGCCATTCAGTTGTTCTATGAGCTGGATTTCTACTCAGGAAATCTGCAAGAATATTTTCTTCAGATTTAATATGATGTACAGTCAAATCATACTCTGACAAGAAAGTTAGGTATCGCTGCTCCCTTGCTAGCAAGTGATTAGCATCAGTCTCCTTTTTAAGTGACTGTGTGACTGAAAGATTGTCACAAAACACATCTACCTTTCTTGCTTCTACTATATGGGTAAATTTCTTAATTGTTTTAACCAAGGCAAGGAGTTCCTTGCTATATATATATACTATAACCAATTTCAGTAGGATTCAATCGATAACTGTAAAATCCCAGCGGAACTGTTTTTTCATTTTCGTAGAAACTACTACACCTGCCAAGGCTGTCTGACTAGCATCAAGTGAAAACAGATATTTGAGCATTATTTAAGAAGGAAAAACCCAAAGTATTATGCATTTTTGAGGGCCAATTTGGCTATATTAAAGGCTTCTTCTGCCTCAGGATTCCATTTTAAACTCTGCGTTGAGAGTATGGGCACCTTTGAGAAAAGATAAGAAGAGAAATAATTTAGAAATACAGGACAAGATGAAGGAGCGAAAATAGTTTTAGACTGCTATGAATAGACGTAAATCTTTGATAGTCCTTGGGTTGGGATATTCATAAATAGCAGTTGGTTTTATCCTCATTAGGGAGCATGGAGCTTCGGACAACATCAAACTAAATATGTAACCCGGACTGTCCAATTTGGCACTTATCAGCACTAAGTCTCAAATTAAAAGATTTTAACCGGTCTAGTACCATTTCTATAAAATCTTCGTGTTCATCATGAGTAGGAGTGGCGATGAGGATATCCAATATATATAAAAATGTAGGGATTTTAGAAAGAAGTAAAGATATATATTTGGTAAAACTAGTAGGACTGGAATGGAAGCCTTCTTTACATATACTTAATTTTATATTTGAGTAAAACTGAAGCCAAAAAAGGAGTATTTTATAGTTAAGAATTTCGAAACAATTCAGGAGTGGACTTTTAAGGTTAATAGAAATGCTTTTTTTAAGTCTAAACAGAAAATACTTTTACACCGTGAAGTAAGTTCGTAAAGTCATTTAAGTTAGGGAGACTGAAATTGTCTCGAACAGCTTGTTTGTTCAGTAATCTCAAATCGGCTACTATTCGGACTCCACCACTAGGTTTAGAAAGTACCGAAATCGGAAATCCCCAAGGTGAGTGCGAGGGAGAAAGTACCCCAGCATTTACTAACCTGCCTATCTCTTCTTTGACCTTATCATATAAACTAGTAGAGATTCTGCGACTTTTAATGTTTATTGGGGAACCCATAACTTTAAATTTATAAGGAATTAATTCATTTAAGGAATTTTGTTCAGCGGGGGAAAGAGGAAATTTTGTAAAGCCTATTTCACTTGTATTATTAAAATTCATTTTTCATTATTAATATCAGCTTTTATTCACGACTAATTTCATTTCTATTTTTATTACAGTTCTATGTAGGAGGGGCTTTGTTCCTGATAGCTTAACCGGCCCAGGTGATATTATTTATAACGATTATTCTCTCTCACATTAAATTGTTTCTTAAAATTTCTACATAGATCATCAAACACATTTTATATTCACCTAATAGATCAGTATAAAGGGAAGGCGCGGAAGGGAGTTTAGGAGAGAGAATTTTAAATTTTATATAATTAAAATCTTTTGTTATGGGTAGTGCTCAGAATCATTCCCTTGAATGACTTCACAAGAAAGACCAGTTTGTGGCATCAATTATAATATTTGAGCTAAAATTTAGGTTAAATTTATATTTAGTAAAAAAAATCTATCCCTAAAATATTATCAATTACATCAGCGATTAAAAATATATGCTCATAGTCACGTTTTAGCAAGAAATTTAGTTTTTTAGTTATACAATCATAAATGTTAATCTGACTTCCATTAGCAGCTGTAAGAAAGCCAATAGGATCTTTCCTTTGTTCTGCAGAAGCCTTTAAAATAGAAAATGAACTCCCTGTATCTAACAAGAATAATTGCTTTGAATTAGTGTCATATATACGAAGGAGACAATTAATTGCAAAATTTTTACATTCGTTTACATTTAAAACTTTGGGAAGCACTGACCCATTGCAAGAATCTGCATTTTCAACCCGCATCGCAGTATTTTGGCTTGGAACTAAAGATTCCAGCCCAATAACTGACTTTTCACTACCTTGATAATGCATATCCTTACCCTTAACACTATTATCTGAGGAAATCAAATTTTCCCTATACCAAGATTCATTTTCACTCAACTGAGAAGCTCTCTCGCATAAAACAGATGGTTTTATGCCATTAATTGCATTTTCACTTGAATGAACATGAACCTGGATATTATTTTTATTAGCATGCAAAATTGTATTAACATTTTTACCTATATCGTTGTAATTATTATTCGAATTTGGTTGGGGGTAGCTTTCCTCCCTAATACATTCTATATTGTTAAAACTACTTTTGTACTTACAAATTTTACGAGTTACCACTGGATTAAAACGCACTTTCTTTGTACAGGGGCGTAACTCCACCCCTGTATACTTAGTTTCCCTGCGAAGGTAGGGAAGTAGGTCCAGCATTGTTTTGTGATGGCGCTTGTGCCAACAAATGAGCCATTTTGCAAGTGCCTCCTTGGCACCTGCTAGCCATTTCACGGAAGGTGAAATGGTAGTAGCAAAGGGGTCCATCTTTTCTAAATCCTGAAGATGATCGACGACGGTTAGACCGACCTCTGTCCCAGCCAGGAGAGCGACCTCTGTCCCAACCATTATCATTACGAGACATCCGTAGATCTAATTGATTTACTTGATATGTGAGGGCCTCAACTTCTGGAACATCTCACTTAGTCGATTGTTTATTTGGGCCAAATCATTGTGTGAAATGTGGTCTTCTTTCCTAGGTTGGGGATCACTTGCCCTGGTAGGGATGAATGGAGTCACAGCATTGACCGAATAATCTGGATAGGATTTTGACTTATGATGTTGGGATTCCATGAACACATCAGCTGCTTCGGCCAATTTATGAATATCTGCATCCCCTTTCAATACCGTTAATAACGGTACCAGATCCTCAGGTAGAACACGAAGAAACATCTGTTTCATAAGGTTTTCATTTTGATGTAAAAGCCATTGATAACTGCGGATTCCTAATGATGCTTTAATTCTGTTAAGATATGCGGTGGGCTTTTCACCAGGTTTAAGCTCCTGCCGAAATAAATTTTCAGCTTTCTCTTTATCAGATGGAGCATAAGTTTCAGTTACAAGGCGAACCAATTCTTCATATGTTTGGTTGTTGATAGGATAGCTTATTCTTGAAGTTATAGCCGAAGGTAAGAGAGGACCGAGAAGTTGAACTTTTTCGATATTATCAGTAACAAAATATAGGCTAAATAGAAATTCCACTCTATCTAACCACTTTCCCACATCCCTTGTTTCAAACCGAGGAATATCCTGCACAGAGAGTACTTTCCTAGTTCTTCGATGTGGTTCGGGTGATGGGGAGCGAGAACGATCATCACTCTCAACCAATAAGTTATTAGAGTTGTGACCGTCGTTCCTATTTAGATTTTCATTATGTCCATCATTTTCATTTATTTCAACATCTACATGATGTATAGAAATTCCAGACAGTGGATTATTTAAATTTTGAGCACCAGACCTGCTTCTAGTCGAAGTCATCGTTATAATTCATTCACAAAAAGTTAGTTTTTTTTGTGTTTTTTTTACACGGTCTTAATTGTACATTCACTTAAAAATTTTATTTCACTGTTTTATTAGTTATTTTGTAGTAAAAGCACTTGACTCACTTTAACTACACAATTACCCAAGTAGGCTAATTTTGTAAAATTGTCAAAAAAATAAAAATAAATTTTTTTTTTTTATTTATAAAAAATTAGCCTGTTGCAATAATAATAGTTGTAGCTTACTTATATAGGCCCTAAGAGAGGACAGATAGTTCAGTAGGCTTAGGCTCTTAAACTAGGAATAGGCCTGGTTTTAACTTAAAACTTTTTTCTTTATTTTTATGTTTTTCACTTTTATATTTGTAGAAGATTTTTTCTTGCTTTATTTATGAATGCACTAAAAACTATAGTCTTTTTATTTTTATTGTTGAACACAATTATCGTGCGTGCGTAGCTTAATTAGGGACTCGTGCGTAGCCTATACTTGGCTTATTTTTCCCAAAGTTATTAATTTCACTAATTTGTTACTTTTTTTATTTATTTTGCTATAAAAAGGTATCATGGAAAAAGAATAAACATTTTGTGACTATTGGTATATGAAAATAACTTAGTGATAGGTCACTCTGGTAATCACCAACGTGGAAAGGACTTAGTTTGGGGTCTAAGCTTACCACGAAAAGTATAGTTTTTCTTTCACTTAACTTTATTTTTATAATTATTTTTCTGTCTTATTTAATGTCAAGTGCATAATTGAAAGTATACTTTCGTAATCAGTTTTTATTTAGTGAATTAATTATTTACAAGTTTATAGAGGCGGTCGTGCGCTAACGATTGTTTTTTATCTACTACATTTCCCGCGTCAGAAAAATAAATAACAATAAAATGACATGGGTAATTTTTTGGAGGGGCAATTTGCCAACCGTTAACAACTTTACAATTATGGCATTTCGTGCCATATATTCGTAATTATTAAGAAGTATTGCACATCAAATATACAAAAGTATTTTATAAACAAATTATTAATGAATCCAATTTGTTGCAATATATATTATATATATATTATATATATATATATATATAAATAAAGTATCCATCCACCCTATATATATATATATATATATATATATTATTATTATTATTATTATACATACACTTATTCCCGCTTAAGCGAGGTAGTGGTACGTGCAGCTAAATACATATTTCCTTCATCTCGCCCTCACCCATCTCCTCCATTCCATTCTATCTCTCGCCAACACCCTACCTTCCTCCACCCTCATCCCTCTCTCTTCCAGCATTTTCCTTTATTCCATCCATCCACCTTCTCTTGTCTCCCCCTTCCTCTCCTTCCTATCCCCTCCGCCTCCCAAACTCTCCTAACCACCCTCTGCTCCCCCATTCTCCCCAGATGTCCAAACCATCTTAACATTCCCTACTCCGCTCTTCTCACCAAACCATTCTTCCAATCACATCTCTCTCTTATCACCCTATTCCTAATCCTCTCTCTTTTACTAACCCCACATACCGCTCTCAACCCTTTCATCTCAAACACTTCCAATTTCTTCTTGGACCTAGCATTCAACCCCCATGTTTCACACCCATATAGTACCGCTGGAACACAAATTTTTCAAACATACTTATCTTAAGTTTATGTGATAAATCCCCCCTTTCCATAATTCGCCTCAAACCACTCAATGCCTCTCATTCCTTCCTCCTACTTTGTGATCTATTCTCTTACCTTCCTCCCTCCTTCCTTCCCAAATCCATCCCAAATATCTGAAAACAACTTTACTTTCTTCTAATACTACAACTTCCTACCAATCTCTAACCCCGATCCCCTCATCTGATTCCTCCTCCTCAAACACTAACTTTTGAATCTTATATTTAGTGCTGTTTCTCCCCACACTCTCTCAAACTCCTTCACCAAATACTTCAGCCCTTCTGAATCCTTCGCCACCAAGGTAGTATCATCCGCAAATAGTAACATGTTCACTTCCCTATCTATCACTCCTATTACAATTCCATGCCCTCTCCCATCCCTCAATCATCCTCTGCATAACACTCTCCATAAATAAGTTGAAAAGCCACGGTGACATTACACCTCCCTGTTCCAACCCTATCTCCACTCCAAACATCTCACTCTCCCCTCCTAAAACTCTCACACACATTCTGCTATTACTATAAAAGGCCCTAATACCCTTACCTAATTTACCCCCTACTCCATGTTCCAGCACCCTCCATAATTCCCCTCTTCACTTCTAGCATATGCTTCTCCAGATCTAAAACCACCCATACACTTTCCCTTTCCTCTCTATACTTTCTCCACAAGCATCTTCATTGTGAATACCTGATCCACACACCCCCTTCCTATCCTAAATCCTCCTGTTCTTCCCCCATTCTCTCTTCCGTTAAATCTCTTACCCTCTCAATTAGTATTCTCCCATACACTTTCCCTACTACACTCAAAAGACAAATACCTCTATAATTACCACACTCCATCCTATCCCCTTTCCCTTTATACAGGGGAACCAAACAACCATCCTCCCAGTCCTGTGGAACCTCTTCCTTCCTCCAACATAAATTATATAACCTGTACAGCCATTCCTCCACCCCTCTGCCTCCCATCTGTAACATTTCCATACTCACACCATCTAGACCTGTCATCTAGACCTGTGGACTTTCCTTTTTTTCCTTTAGTTAACGCCCTAATAATTTCTTCCATTTGAATTTCCATATCTCCTTCCTGTCCCTCTTCACCCCCCATCCTCACCTCTTGAAAATCCTCCTCATCTCTCCACCCATTTCATTCCAATAATCTCTATAAATATTCCCCCATCTTTTTTCTCAACCCTATCCTCGCACTCGCTATCATTCCCCATCCTCCATTAACCCTCTCTCCTAACCCCTCCTTCTTCTTTCTTTTTTTTATTTTATTCTTTCCAGAAATATCTTAGTGCTCCTGTTTCAAATTTTCTGTCACTTTTCTACAACAATTCATTGTTTGCATTTCTCTTCCGCGACCTCTCTCCCGCCCTCCTTTGCTTCCCACTCTAACCCCTGCTCTATTTCTCCAGCTTTCCTTCTCCTATTCCCAACCATTTCACACATAGACCTCTTTTTCTTTTTCACCAACTCTTTCACCTCCTCACTCCACCATTCCTTCCTTCCTTCTACTTGCTCCCACCTTTTTTCCTCATACCCTTCTGGCCTCTTCACGAATTGTCTCTTTAAATCTCTTCCACTCCTCCTCCACTTCTCTAATTTCCGTCCCTCTCACGTCCCTCCACCTATCCTCCATACCCCTCCTAAACTCGTTCTTACACAATGTCTCATCTAACTTTTCCACCTTTACGACTTCTATTTTCCTCTTTTTTTCTCTTTCTCTAACCGTTACCTCTCCCCCTACCCTTAACCTAGCAACCACCAAATAGTGATCAGATATCCCCCTCCCCGCCCCTCTAAATACATTTACATCTAGTAATCTGCCTCTATCCTTCCCATTTACACACACATAATCCAGTACCGCCCTCCCCCCCTTTATCTCACTCTTCCATGTATACTTATGATTTTCACTTTTCTTGAACCAAGTATTCCTCAACTATCTTCTATCAACACATAACTCTAACAGACTAGTCTTTCTCCATTAACATTCCTTTCCTCCTACCGACCAAATGGATCCTTATTTCTACCCATCTCCTCTCTTTCCAAAAACCTCCCTGCATTCAAATCCCTAATAAACAATTTTATCATAACTCCTCCTTGAAAACTTTCCCTATCATTCATCACTCACCTCAAAATCTTTCTCTCTCCTCCTCCCTCGCTTCTTTTACGTCCTATACGTTCGCATATATAAACCCATCATTTCCCCCCAAATTCCTTACCCACATTATTTCTTGGAATCACCTATTTTTGCTTTACACTTTCTCTTATTCTCCATCCTTACCTTC
>JABUQX010065082.1:65000-67500 GCA_015478945.1 Trachelipus rathkii
AAAATCTCTAGCAACTTCTGTAAATCTGCATTTCCTCTCTTACTGCGATTGATGATTCTGTTGTTGAAAAGGCAATTCTTCGGCCTCCTATTTCCTCTAACTCACCTGGACGGTTCTGCATTCCTCTTCCTGCTCTTTTCCTCTCAGGTGCCTATGCCTTGCATGTGATTACATCTGATCCTGGTGGCATGGCCTGATCTACTGAACGTTAGGAAGGCGGAGTGGCACCGGATGGCATTCTCCCCGAGTTTGGCCAGTGTGCTTCCTGCTATCCCCGCCCCTTGTTCAACTAATACTCGACTACGTCTCAAATACTAGCACTTTCCTCAGTGTTGGAAGCTCTCGCATGTCCAACCTATTCCGAAAAACGGAAGCCGCTCTGATCCTTCTAACTATCGCCCTATACGTCTCACTTCGTTAATTCTATCTACGAGTTTATAACTCTTCTAAACTCTCACTTCTTAGAATCATCTGGAAACTCATTTCGATCGCCAGTAACGGCTTTCGTGTTAGAGGTCTACTGCCGATATATTTTCCTATCTAACTGATTTAAGGTTTTTCGCTCTTAGGAACTAAGGGGAGACTTGTTTGTTGGCAATTGACATATACAAACTTGTCCAGTGTTCACCAATGTCATTGGCTCTCTTCAAGCTCTGATAATGCAACTGTTGAACTTGATCGATCATCATCTACCATTTCTTGCTTCACTCAAACCCGCTGAATGTCGGCTGTTGTGATGGGGCGACTTCTTCTTCTTTTCTGTCAATAGTGGTGTTCTCAGGGTTCGTCTTATCTCTTACTTTATTCCTACTTTTCATTAATGATCTTCTCACTGCACCTCTAACTCTATCCACCCGTATGCCAATGACTTGACCCTTCATTCTTTAACTCATATTCAATTCTGCTCCCTCTTTACTTCTAGAATTGCCTCTCGTCTTAATCTTTCTGATTCTATTCTCGCTGATCTGGATAGAAATTCCGGATGGGGTCGTCTCAACTTGTGAAAATTCAATTCTTTAAAACCCACTTCTACAAAAATCTCCCTCTCTAAACACTTCTAACTTCCTTCTCTTTCGACGGTTCTTCTCGTCTCTCCTGTTTGACAATTAAACATCCTTGGCCTTACATAAACAAAAAATGTTCTTGGAAACCTCGGTTGCTGGACCCTCAAGAAACTGGAAGTTCTGTTTGAGTTTCAGACTTTTTTAATTCCTCTCTCAGTTGATCCGCTATACAGGGTCTCATTCGCCCATGTATGGAGTACTGCTCTCATATCTGGGGTGGGGGCTCTGGTTTCACCCGACTTTTGAACAGGGTCGAGTCAAAGGCCAAAAGGCTTATAAACTGTTCTGTACTTTTCAGTTCACTTGACCCTCTATCTTTGCGGCGTGATGTTGGTCGCTTTATCTCTATCCTATAGGTACCACAGTGACAGGTGCTCGAGGAAACTTATCACTCGCGTACCAACACCTTTACGACGCCCTCGTAGCACAAAGGGTGCTGTATCTACGCACGAGTTTTGTGTTGATATTTGAAACTCCAGGCTAGTTCTCTGCGGTGCTTCCTTTCTTTCCCCACCACTGCTGTTCTGTAGATTCTCTCCATCTCTGTATTTTCTTGCTGAATTTAATCTCCTCACTTTAAAGTCTGCGTCTGTGCTCATATGTGAGCTGGAGGGTGAACTTTTGAGAGTACTACACCTACTCCTTGAATAGGGCTCTGCCCGTGAGTGGTGGTGACAACTGTAAAAAAAAAATCCTTGGTGGGCGATATGTAGCAATGACTAATCTCCCTCTCACCCATCCAAAAAAATCATTTCAATATCCAAAAAATCGACTCTCTTCAACATTCACCTTCAGATGGACCATTATGTCACAACAGACAAATTTTGACCTTTTCAAACTTAAATTTAGCCTTTAGAATTCTAGTACTACCACACAAAATTTACCATAGCTCTCTACCACAAGTCACTCATCAGA
Organism: Trachelipus rathkii; assembly: GCA_015478945.1. NCBI lineage: Eukaryota > Metazoa > Arthropoda > Malacostraca > Isopoda > Trachelipodidae > Trachelipus > Trachelipus rathkii. The sequence goes on from JABUQX010065082.1 coordinate 66,980, forward strand.
ATTGCAAATCTTTTCTACCCCTCTAATCCTTTTCACACCAAACCACCAAACCATTTCACACACACCACTCATTTTCACCGTTTCTTTCATCTTCCGTCATACCGATCAAATCAAATTTGCCCTTTCTAAATACATCCATCACCTCTCTCCTTTCTCAACATTTGTTCCTCTGACATTCCATGTACTCATACGATTCATACATTTTTCCCGAAAGATAGAAGGCCGCTTACAGCGATCACGACCTTCTCCGAGGCATGCATTAGCATTCCTGCAAAAGATAAGTGGTAGGAGCTTTAGAAACCGGGAGCTTTAGAAACTACGCTTGAAACGTTCTTTTATGGGAACGCGGATGGTTTAGTGAATAAAGCTCCCGGACATTGTTACTCAGCGACGCGGAGTCCAATGTTCGAATCCCGCTGATGGAGAGTAAAATCTCCTTTGACTCATTCATTTAAAATGGGGGCCAGGCCTTTGAGTACTCAGCAATTATGGGATGAGAAAACCGGGAGCTTTAGAAACAC
>JABUQX010065083.1:0-20000 GCA_015478945.1 Trachelipus rathkii
CAATAAGAAAGGAGATAATTTTATTGATCTCAGATATGCTAAATAAGAAGGTATACAGTTTTACTCGGAATTCAATATTAAGCTCTACTCGCTCTGAGAGTTCCTTGTAGTTGTAAGGAATAAGATCGAGTCAATGATGAGAGGGGGTTGAGGACGAGTTCGAGTGATGCCATTCAGTAAATGTGAGTCTTTGGACAGGGGTTTCTAGGATTTACTACTCATATCGAGCACAAGATTCCCAATTACTTACAATGTAAAAAACTCATTGAATGTTTGATTATTGATTACAATATAGAGATAGCGTCAGTCGTCATGAATTTCTGTTACTAGATTTAATTTGTTATATGGCTTCACATATGTGAAGATGATATTGACGGAGTCACAGTTCGAACCGATTTTGAATAGGTTATTACTTGACAGTGTAATAAGCATTGAAGAATGAAAAGAAACGATATCAGCGGGACGTCTTGGAGATATTCGAGGAGTTTCGGTTAAATTGATGTGATGTGATCTAATGTGTGGTTTGCTTTCGAATTGAGAATGGCGAAGGAAAAATATAACCGAGAAGAAGCAGCTAGATCGCATATCACTTTTAAGACGAGACAAATTAGTAGATAATTAATGTATGCAGTGAATTTGTATACGTGAGCAGCGAATTAGTGTTATATAAGTTGGTTTATGTTGTGTGTTTGTCTTGTTTGTCTGGTGTTTTATAGAGTGTTCCGAATCGCCCCCACTAAAATCATCCGGAAATTCATCTATATATTATTTTCAGAAAAATTTATTCAATTAATCAGATAATATGTTAAAGGAAATTAAATAAAATGGAGGTAATCGTAATAATATAAAATTGGGTCTCGAATACGGATAATGTTGGCGTTACATTTCCCAACGACGTCATTTGTCAATCAAGGCTCGATACATTTAATGCATAGCTTATATACATAAATACTGCCAGAACGCTTTGGATGCTGTTTTGTAGGACAAGAGTGACATAAATCAAAGGAAAATGACGGAAGGAAAGAGAAATAGAATTAATTTTGATGTTTGTGATTAGACACATAGGTGAAAAGAGAAGATATAGATTTAAAAACCATATATTGTAGTAAGCGATGCATATTGCGAAGAATGAGAAAAAAAGGAAAATAGATGATTAGGATATATAAAGAAGATATGTGGCGGAACGAAACGTATCAAGGTGCAGGAAACATAGAGAGAGGATGAAATAAAAACAGCATATTGAGATGAGAATGTAAAAGAATATTAAAGACAGTGAGTAAAAGGAAGAAAGAAAAAAGAGGAAGGAAACGGAGATATGAAGAAGAGGGCACATATTAAGAAAAGATGTCTTAGTATTACACAGACGAAGGGAAAGGAGGATGGATTGAGTTTGTATAGTACATCAGACACGAAGGATAGGATAAGAAGGAGTAGGTAGGAGGATGAGAGAAGGGGTAGTAATAAAATAAAGATGGAGGATAGTAGAAAAGTGAATGTAAAGGATGAATAGTAGAAGAGAGATAGGAAGGAAGATGAGTTAAATAGGTAATAGGTGAAAAGTATTAGATAAAATAAAGAAGACGATGAGATATAGGAATGGTAAGTAAATAAGGAGAGGTAATAGTAAATAAGGATATGCTGTAAATAGGACGGTAGGGGAGGGGTCATCTTAAGCATGGCGTTCCTTAACTTCAAATAGGTGATAGTAGTTAGTATACTAATATAAATACCACCCACCAATAGTGTATGATATATTAGGTCACCACCCTATACGATGGTTACATATATATGAATATATAGGTAGACCTAGAAAAAATTAATAAATTGTATTATTGATCCATGCATATTTTGAGTTTAATGGAAGGTAATTTAAACAAATCAGGAGTGCGGGCTGTGAATAGTTGGTAATGCAGGAGAATAACTTAATTTTGAAAGATGTACCTGGAAAGTAAATAAATTAATTATGTAAATGATTTAAATATAAAAAGGTGAAAAAGGATCCAGAACGCTTCATGGCCTGGATAGTATGGTACCCCAAGTAGTAGTAGTGGGTGATAGAGGAGATGGTAGTAAATAGGCTATCCGTGAATACTTAGCGTTAGGTAACATAGTAGGGATATATGTTGAGATGAATAGTAGTTAATAGATTGGAAGGGTTAGTCATAATGTGTGATGAGCTCAGTGGTAGTATAAAATTATTAGCTGAGGTAGTGAGGTAAAGTGTTTTTAAGTTGGGTTATTAATAAAGTTTTTAGTAAGATGACAGAAAGTGAGAAGCAAATAGATTTGAAAAAGCAAGAAGAGATAAGACGAGGAATATGTGTAATTGTTGTATTGATAGGTGATACGAAGTGATTGAAGTGACAATTGTGAGTGGGAGAAAGAATCGAAATGTTTCATGTGACTATAGAAATTTTGTGATACCACCAAGTCAAGGTACGGTAATTACTACGGGATTTATTTCGGACCTTGCTCATTATTGGTCATTGGTAATAGTTGTAGGCTAAATAGTTGTGTTTTACCTCAGGTGAGCGAATATTATGTAGTGCTTCAATTCGCTCTATTTAGGGGTCTGAAGTAATGCGGGCCATTGCAGATAGAAAGTGGTGTGCGAGGTGTCAATTTTATAGAATATAACAGATGAGAGACTAAAAGACACATAATAAGCGGAAATAATAATACGCATAGATATATGTGAGTATATTTATGGGTGGTAAGTTAGTATATATTAAGTATGGGCTATGGGTTATATAATGGTATATGAAAAGAATAAGTTATGGGAGCAAATTGATGCAGAAATATGTTGATGGAAGGAAAAAGTTAGGTTGATATATATATATATATAATATAATATAGATTAGAGGATGATAAGTAACATACTCACAACTTACTGTATTCTGATTTCAGATATAAATACCTACGTGAGGATGATGATTAGGTGAATCAGATATGTAGAATAGCAGCTGTATAATATAGTCAAGGTAGTAGAAGGTTAAGTAGGCATATATAAGGATTATACATATAAATGGGATACTATAGAGAGCAGAAGATATGGTAAGCAAAGGAATTATGATTAGGACATGTAAGTAGGTAGTACGTAAAATTACTTAAGAGAGGCGAGGGTTATTGGTATTAATTGATATTATTATAAGCTTACAGAGAATAATAAGTGGGTTATTAGATGCTAATACAAGTTATAGAAGTTATAAATACTAATGGAGTAAAGCGCTATCTAAATTAACTGTATTAATAAGAGTGAGGATATTTCCAGTTATTATATAGTATATCCAGTATTGGGATTGCCTGTTATGGCACGATAGTCGGGTAGTGAAATAGCTATATAATATAGTGAATATAATATTAAAGTCTATAATGACTATGTTAGAGAGCGTGAAATCAAGTATTCATCCATATGCATCAATCTATAATCATATCATCATTATCATAATCGGAATCAATCGTCTGATCTTTTGTACGAGAAGATATGTGTGTGAAGTGCGACAGCGAGTGCACTCGAAACCATCTAAAGAATATTAGAAGAATATGAAAAAAGTCGAAAAGAAAGCTAGCTTACTGCCCCTTTATATCGGGATAAAAAGTGATTTGGCGATGGTAGGTTCGCGGGAAGAAGGGAGAAACATAGTTGAAGGAGGCAACGTTGCAGTGGGGGAATTAGGCTATGGGATTTGGTGAAGTCGGCAAAGTAGAGATTAACAGTTCACTGAGAAGGGGGCATCCTTATAATTTATAATTGTTGGAGATCAGTGGCTTTTGGAGAGATGCGCCTGTATTGCTAAGGGCGGTTGGAGTGGAGCGAGGGAGGAGAAGAAAGCGAAGTCGGGCGGAGAGAAGAAGTGGGAAGAAAGGTACACAATTGGGGTGGTCGTGTGGGGGTTTGGGGTGGGGGAGAGGGGGAAAGTCTTGGGGTATTTGGGGGAAATTAAGAATTAGGCAAGATTTGCAGTGAGGTAACCAAGCCTGCGGGAGGATTTGGAACTGGGTGGCGGGGAAGTAGGCGACCAAGTTGCGCTTGGTGAGGAATTGAACGAGATCAGAGGGGCAAGCAAGCAGATTTCAGAAAGGTGAGGAATTGTGCTTGGGCCAGGAGGGAGGAAGGGTTACGGAGGGGCGGGGGAGAGGTAGAGGGGAGGTGGGATCGATAAAGAACGTGTTGCGAAGTCTAATTGCTTGACTGTGTACAGGGGTCATCAGGGTTGTATTTTTGGAATTGGAACAATTTGAGGAAATTGGAGACGGGGTGCGTACTCGCAAATTCAGAACGCTTGGGAGCGGGGCCGGTGGCAGGATGGGTCCGGGTCCCATCCGGAAGCGCAGGAAGATGGAGGTAAAGAAGTGGGCCTAGCAAGCTAGAGTTTGGGACCTCCTATTGAAGGCGCAGCAAAGAGAGATACGCTGTGAGGAGTTGTTGATAGAAGCAGAAGAAGATTTATAGAAGATAGAGCGGGAATTAATCGCAAGCGAGAAGGCTGGTGCGTGTTCGAAGTTGGTGTCGTGGGGGACATTTAGGGTCAAGGCTGTGCTCAGGAATAGACGGAAGCGAGATTCCTGTGAGTTGCAGGTGTTTAACAGATTGGGGGGTTGGGTGGGTGCTGAAAGTCTGGAGGGATTTGTAATGAAGTTAATAGTTTGACGGGCGGAAGGGGGGCGAAAATGAGAAGCGTGGCAGGAGTTTGGAGGAAGGGGAGGACGGGTAGGGAAAGAACAGGTTCTTGTCGAGTTGAAGTGGGGACGCCAGGATGCATTGTGAAGGAGTTGTGTGGCGTGAAAGCTCTCCAACAGGGTGGGGAGGAACAAACTTGGGCTTGTGGGCTGGGTAGTCGGGAATTAGAGACGCGGTAGGATGTGAACGGGGATTGTTGGGCGAGAGAGTGGGAACAGGGCGCTTGTGGACGATTAAAGTAAGCGTAATTAGTAATGGAATCTTAGTGGATTGGGGAAGAGGTCGGCTGAATTGAGTTGTGGGAGGAGACACGCGAAAAGAGGGGTGCTGCAATAAATGCAAAAAGATGGGGGCGGGAGGATTAATTCGTGTGTGAGCTGGGGTATTCCGCCGCGGTTCATAAGAGGAGGGGTTATAATGAAAACCAGTCAATAATAAATGGCATGTAAAGGAGAAACCGGTTCCAAGGTTGACAGCGTGGGTCACGGGAAGAGAAGCTGCGCTGTAGACTGGACGATTGATCAGTTCTTAGCATTATTTGAGGGATACCAAACGATGATTAAAGCAACGTGGGAAGAAGATTTACGAACGGTATTTTTGTAACGCCTATTTTCACCTTTTGAAGGTGAAAGAGGTACTAAAGGTCAGCATAAGAAAATTTGTTGTCAGCGTGTCCGACGAGGGGAAATCTGTAAAGTTTGTAACGGAAATCTTTTCTAGTGGCTTTTAATAATGACAGAAACACCCCAACGCCATCCTACAGAATAAACTTCAGCTTATTTTTGTTTAGATGCTCATTTTAAAATAAGAATATTTCAGAGAGATATTAAGGATAAGAATGAGATTGATCGGGGTAATATCTCAATGGAAGGAACATTTCTCATTAATGATGGGGGGGGGAGTCTCCAACTCACTAAAGTTTTTCAAGTGTATAGCTAGAACAATAATGGTCTTTACCAGTAAGACCTTGAGGATGGAATTGTATAGTAACATTCGGGATGAAGTTACTCTCCGGAAGGGAGCAATTGAGTAAACAATAACCGACTAGATGGGGGGTATGGGATGTCGAAGCGTTCCAAGCAAATATGAGGTATCAACATTTCGTTGTTAGAAGATTATTAATGTAAAACACTGATAGAGTAGGAGGACTGGGGGTGGGGCAAGAATTGGACAACAGTGGTATAGTTGTCGAATTGATAATAATGTAATTCATTGAATGGCAATTTATAAGCTAAGCCAACACGAAGCAACAGCCAGTTGCAATTAACTACGAGTAAACAATAAAAAAGAATTTCTGGTAAACAATGATGCTTACGAAAAATTTTCACAGGCATATCGCTCCCACAACTTCCCGGGCAGTACCCCGTAGGATAGGCTGAGGGTGTGGATGTTGCTCGGAAAGCTTCCCGCGCTACGCTGTTTCCACCGAAACGTGCAGTACTAAATACATCAAGGAACAGCCTTCAGTGTTAAGTGAAGTTCGGATCCACGTGGCCAGTCTGTGGATACAATAAACTACCTTTTTCCCTGTTTAACTATCCAAGAGAAATGGTGATGTGCAGCAGATCCATGGGAAAGAAATAGATGAAACATTGCTTGATAGGAAAAATGGAGGATATTCAAAGAGTGAATAGGAAATATTAAAAGCATTGGGTTGCATTTAAAAAAAAATAGATGAAGTTGAATGAGAGATTATTGGATATAATTGAAAAACAGGGAGAAAGAACTAAAGATTAATATGGACATGCTATAACCTATGCTCGGGCTATAATATATATAATTAAATTAATATTATTAATATATAAATATATATTATATATACATATATATATATTATATTAATATAATATTATATTATATACTAATCATAATTATATAATATATTATATATATATAATTATTATATTTTTTATATAATAGTATTATATAAATAATATATATATATTATATAATATATATTATATTATAAAATATATTTATTATAATTAATATATATATTTAATATATATAAATATATAATAATAATATATATATAATATATTACTTAATTATAATATATATATATATATATTAATATATTATATTATAGTATTATGTGTATATTATATTTAGCCATAAAAATCAAAGGGAATGTTAAAAGGAATAGAGAAACTAAGATAAACTATTTTATGTAACTATATAGTTTTAAGCCTCGACAGGGTAAATTTTGTCTCTAGGAGAATAAGGGTGTTCACCCCCAGAAGCGGGTAGCCGATAAGACGGTTTTTGCCTTTTGGGCTTCCAATCGAGATTAGTTTTAAGTTAAGCTAACGCTACATCGAACAGTGTTCTGCAGTATAGGAAGAGGGAAGCGAGTGGGGCGGGGCGGCTGAGTGCGCATAACAAAACACCATTATTATTATATTAATACTCAAGATCGATTTCGAGGATAATCGACTGAAGTCAAACTATCTTAAGAAGTTTTTTTTACGCCTCCGACTCTGTATCGCTGCGTTTCTTACTTCGGGATCGTTCTGACTTCCGACGCTCGATATTAAACATCGTATACAAACATGTTGGTCGGTCTTATATGGTTATTGAGACGATAGAGCTGATATATGTATCATCAATATAGGGTGTTAGGGCCCTCTGTAGGGACCCATAAGAAAAGTAGCACAGAGTGAAAAAAGGCGACAATGAGAAAAGAGATGAAATAGAAAAGAAGAAGAATGAGAAGAGTCTGACTCAGAGGATGATGACACTAACCGGGGTGCGCGGTCGGTGCGGGGTTTATTAATTTTGTTATAATACATATTTGTGATAATATGTTAATGGGTCGTAGTTCAAAATAATGTTCAGACATCAGAAAAAATTAATAAATAAATAAATAAATAAATAAATTTTATCTTTGTTTATTAATTACGTTTTAAACATTTTAAAGTGTCTATTCTGACTATGATTGACAGAATCTAGTACATCTTATTATAGATCTTGATCATTTGATTCAATCATATTTTTTATCCTAAAGTTATGTTTAATACGATAAAAGTATATAAATAAACACCAAACAGCTACATCCCGCATCATCCTATATTCCTTGATTATGTTAATTTTCAAGCATATTTTTCTAAAATTTTTATTTACATACCACTAAGCAATTAATTCATAAATAGACAATCAGTTTACATCAAGCCCTTCCTATTGATTTGATCATTGATCTATGATCTATGACAGTTACATTTCGAGTGTTTGGATAAAAACATATAAATAGTCTATTATTACACTGAAACGATATATTTAGTAACAGTTTAACATTAATTGAGATACTTTAGATATCTCTAGATATAACCACAAAACAAACGTTAACATCTAAACAAATAACGGTTAAACGTTAACAAAGTTCACATTAACAAAGTAAATACTACCATAGCGAAACGAACGTACTTACATTTTTCTAAATAATCGCTGTTTGTTACATTAACAATTTAATTTAACCAAAATTACTATTCCTGTGTAAATATATACAGATCATGAGTATCCAACGTAACAAATTTCACATAATGAAGATAACATAGGCATAAACTGAACCTAAGAAGTAATACAACGACAACCTACCACTTTAAGCAAGATGCTAAACATACAAGTCCAACAACAAGTAAGATAACTACAGATCCACAAAAACCATAATCATTCATACTTATCAGCATATCCAACATATAGAATTACAAAAATTTATAACCTAACCTAACCGCATCATCTAATGTAAGCAAAAAGTTAAATTTTACTTCTTTAAGTAAACATGAACATACAACTAAACTACAACAAACCTAAATACTATATAATTATTCATAAAAACCATAATGAGATAAAACATTTTCATTTAAACAATTCATTGAAAAGTGTATATTATATAAAACAATTAATATAAAGATTTATTTAAAATTTACGTATATATCAGAGACATAGGATTCAGTTGGGTAGTATAATATTCTATTAATAGATTCAACACCTTTGAAGACGTAAGTAAAAATTGCTAGCAGGTAAACATTTTTAGCTATTTGTTCGCAGCATATTTTCTCATACAAGAGAAGTAACTCATCCCCAGTGATATTACTAAGCGATTTCTGATATGCATTAATGCTAACGCATGTTCGGTGTAATATAATTAGTTAAATCGTGAGCTATTATGGTATTAAGTCTAAGTATGTTCTAACATCGTAAGATGCGATTTAATTGTTTTATTAAGCATGGTAAATTTTCAGGTTGAACGTGAAACCTAAATGTACGGTAGAATGTCAAAATGGGGTGGTTTCCAGATACGTGACGTACATCATAAGGTTTTAATATTGTTACTTACGAGAAAAACGTCTATCCTATTTAGTAACCTCTATGATCTTTCAGTATATATTCACTAAGCGCGATCTTTGGGATTACAACCATTTATCCTTATCATCTGGCGCATATTTGATAATTCTATGAATGCATCACCCAATTGAATAGGGTCTACATTATTGAACCTCTGATGAATCTGCAATGTATTTGTATCCATCTGAGATAAATATAATGATACATGTTGGGATACTGAAACTCCGGAAGATATAACGAGGTTAGAGATCGAGAGAGTATCGTATAGCAAAGCAAAAATGTCTTACAGAGGAATCGTACGTAAACCTAAATGTTATGAGATTTTTCTTCCCAATTCAAAGAAAAGTAAACCAAATAGGACGCACGAAAAAACCATAACTGAGTTCAAAGGGTAATATGTCGTTAGACACAAAAAAACAAAACTATGTACAAAAAATAATCTTTATATTAACCAAAGTATTGCCCTAACGTCCATGGGTTTTCACATAATAAATATGCATACAGAACTAGAATATAATGTAAATTGAAAACTAACACACCCTATGCCAATAACACACTAACATTACAAAGTCATAATTAACAACAGGTAAGTCAGTGCAAAGTACAAAGCAACTATTCACCCTTTTCAAGCTAGATCTTAATTATATCAAGCTAATTCATTATACACTATTATTTACGTCGCAAATTTTCGGTATAATATTGGATAACAGCAACAAAGATTTTTTTAATCGAATAGCGAATATAGTGTAAATAAATTTTTCACATAATAGGGGGGAAACATGGTCATATGATTGGTAAAATAAGTATCAACGAAAATCTAACACAAAACAAAAAATGTTAACATTAACAAAGTTCCACTAACAACTAAAGTACAAATTCATTTGATCTCTTACTCTTATACTTTTTTCCACATATTTGCAGAGCCCTAAATTTGAAAAACAGGTAATATTAACAAAATTACATAATTGTATAATTATCATACAGAAAAGAAACTGATAACCTACAAGGTTATCTACACCATAAACAAAATAAGTTTTAAATAAATTGAATATAGCTATCGAACAATATTTTACATTAAAGCTACAAAACTGAATAATAAAGTCAAAACAACTCTAAAACCCATAACGTACGAAAACTTACTAACTATTAACAAATCCGCCATAAACATAAAGACTCTGACACTTGTAAAACTTAACCTATTCCACTTAACATATCTCTAACATAATCAGTATTAACTTTAAATCGTAATATTTAACCAAAATTTAACATAAACCTGTCTAATCATCATACTGAGAAAGAATATAATGCTAAGTTTAACAAATTATTTAATAATTCGTAATGAATAAAATCAACATTCATCCGCTCAAAATATCATAATCTCCTATAGGAATAATTTGCAACATAACAAAGTTTTTTTAACAAAATAGCAGAAAATAACAAATTTTTCCTGATAACTAAAAATATTCTTGTAATAAACCATCCCCATAACAGATAGTACTCGATTAAAGGGCATAATCAGTAATCATAACAAAACCTTCCTACTCCTATCCTCAGCTGGTGATCATGATATTGTTCAAGTAATCTTCAGAGTAGCATGGGATAAACAAAATAAAATGAGTTTTAATACTTGATACGAATATAAACGTAACGGCCAAGTTTAAGCATCAATAAGCAACTAATTACGACAGATAATAATTACAAATCACTAACTACACTTACATTTTAAAAAGCTAAATTTCGAATTCTATTTAAGTAAGTAATAACTAGGTCATACCAACAGTCGATTATTCGATTTCTCAGATTCAGTCAGCAGTAAATTGCATTAAATCAGAAAAATATCTAAGGAAAGGCAATAATGCTATGCAAATACTAAATTTATAGGATGAGTGAGTATTGTGATCACGGATCTTTCATAATGTCATTGATATTATGATCATAATGTATATCACATAATTGATCCTATAATGAAAGTAACATTAAATAATAGGTAAAATAACATTACTCAAAGCAAACTTAACTGCTATTATCTAAACATATCTGTAGTTAACACAGTACAATTACAAAAACTATATTTCTCAACAAATCAGTGTTATTTTCACATTGTATAACATCATTTGACTATAATATAATATAAGAAAATAAAAGTTTATAACAAGAGTATCTAAGCAACACATTATTCGAGAGAAATCAGGGGATGCGCCTAATGGTATGAAATACTGAGAGGGGATCAACCCCGAAGGATGTGTAAGGGCATTACCCTCCGAGGAGCTAAAGCCTCAGCCTTCGGCTGACCCAGTTGTTAATGATAGTTTATTTGTTGGTGTTATGCTGTTAATGTTAATGTATCATAGTTAGTTACAGAGAGTAAACTTACTATGATTGCTTTTACCATTAGTATTATGCCTGGTAGTTAGGTTATGATAATTTTCTTGTTAATATTAATAGGTGGAGATATTTGATAAATAATATGGATATTTTTTGGTAAGTTTGTTAGTTACTTACTGGGTGTAGTGGCTTTGTAATGTTGACTGTATTCTTGCTAAGATGTGTAAATTTGTGTGTACATTATATATTTAATTCATTGATCTATGTCTTTCATTAATATGAAAAACTGTTAGGTTTGAGATCTCATTGATCTGTATATAATTACACAAGTTAAGTAAATCTTTTTTAAATATAGTGTTAATAGTAAAATATACAGCTTATATTTAGAAAAAGTGGTAGTAGGTACGCTTGTACGCATGTTAGTACTACCATGTAAATGTAAACTTTGAGTTAACCTGTAACCATTTTATCGTTAAGGAGTTTAAGTCTTTTGTGTGGTAAATCTATAGCGATGAATGCTAAGTAAGTTAATTTTTAATTGAAAACTCGTTACGTATCAAATAATATATCTTGATTCAGTTTATATAAGGACTTTGATTTTATTTAGTTATCAAAATACTACTGAATTAACTTAATCAATAGAATAGATAATAGATAATAAATAGATAGATAGAGGGGGAGGTGCGGGGGAAGTGGATGGTTTGATTACGGATTTACTGGGGCTTGGTGGTATGTAATACATGAAAATTTTAGTAAAAAAATATGACTTGAACAATAGATCAATAGATAGGATGTATGGAGAGGGACGGATGTAATGTATGTGGTTTTGATTTACTGATTACTCCTTTAAAATCATGACTTTACTAAAAAAATATGACTGAATCAATAGATATAATAAGATGGACAGGATTGAGATGGTTTGGAGGTGGTTGATACGGATTATGCTTTAGGGTATGTAAAAACGTAAATTTGTAAGTTAAACAAAATATAAGAAATTTTATGTTATTTATATTTTTTATTTTAATTTATTCTTATGTTCTGAAACCATTATTTGAAATTCTACGACAAGAACATTATAAGACACCATATATCTCTATCATAACAACATAGTTCAATACAGGCACCGGACGGAGCCAGCACCGGTGAGCGTCCTCCCTTGAGCGATCTTCTCCATTCTTCTTTTTTATTATCTTTCTCTTCTTTCTTCCCGCTTCCGTCTTGTTTGGCATCGTGCTTCTTTTTTCAGTTGGTCCTACAGAGGGGTCTAAAACTAAGTGATTATCATTATTCGACTCTACGGTTCGATAGACTATATAAACAAAACATTGTTGTTATAACGAATGTTTATTAACCTTCGGAGTCGGAGGTCAGAACGGATGCGAAAAAACAGCGGGGGATACAGGAGTGGAGTGCTCAAAAACGATTGTTAACGAACGTATTTCGTATAACAATGATTCCTTCGGAATCGATCTTCGAGTAATTAAAATAAATGTGTTGTGAGTGTACGCAACGGCGCGCAACTCTCTCCTTAACGCTGCATCGACACTGCTCAGATTAGCCCGTTAGCCCTTAAATCTCGAATTGAAAGCCAAAAGGGCATAAACGGGCGTAGGGGCTACGCTTCGGGGTGACCATTATAGTCTTAGAGACTTAAATTACCTTTTCGTCTTACCATACATGGAGTTATATCCAAGTTTAAGCAAATATCTCTACATTCATATCGAAAGGGGTGCTCATCGCCCAAACGTCCGATACTACTTAATATAATATATATATAATATATATAATATATATATATATATAATATTATATATATATATATTATATATATATATATATATAAAATAAATATATATAATATATATAGTATATATTAAATGTTAATTAAAAAAAAAACAAACTATATATAGTACGTAACATATAGTATATATATAATATTATATTTATAATAATAAATATATAATATATTATAAGGTATATTATATATATATAATTATAATATATATATATATATATAAATATATATATAATATATATATAGATATATATTTATTAATATATTATATTAGCATTGTACAAAATAATATAAAATATTATATTATAATATATTATATAATAATGATATTATTATATTATATATATATAAATATATTATATATATTTATATATATATATATATAATATATATATAATATATATATATTATATATAATATATATTTATATATATATATAATTATCTAATAATATAATGATATAATATATATATATATATCGTATATATATTATTATAAATATATATATAAAGGGTCTCTGACATAAAAAAATAAATGTATCGCGATAAATTTCACTGCTTTCTTAGGGTTTCTTCTGTTAGTGGTGATACTTTATGAAAGTAAATATTATCTTACAATAGAGTTTCAAAGGAACAATCATGGACCTCTATACATTTTCTGGCACGTCTGCGAATAGCATTTGTTGCTCTCCTAAATTCCTCTCGTTATTCTTTCATGTGAGCTGCAGCATAAAAAATACGGCGAATTAGTGCATCTCGATTGTCCACCTTTCGTTTATATACTCGACTTCAACCAACCATAAAAAATCTAATGTGCTGGATCTAGAGACCTTGGTGGCCAACTAATAGGTCCACTGCGACCAATCGATCGTTCGTGAAAGGTTCCATTTAAATAATGTGTGACCTGGCGAACACAGTGTGTAGGGAGCTCGTTTGCGATAGTATATGCATGTGTATGTGTAGAGAAATCTAATATGCCTTGTAAATCATTATGCAAAAAATCCAAATGACGTTCCCATGTTAGGCGATTCTCAATAACGTAAGAACCAATTAAATGTCTGTCGACAATCCCCCACAAAATGATAACTAAAAAACGTTGCTTAAAATTTGATTCCGACTACTTCGTGGATATTTGCGTCAAACCATCGATAAGAGTTGAGTGTAATTTTGACGCCGTTAAGAGTGAATATTGCTTTATCGGTAAAAATGATGTCGAACCAAATGACAATTAGCTATTATTCATCGACAAAATTGCATGCATCTAGAATAGTTACCTGGTTGGAGGTGCTGTACGTGATATAGATATAAGCCCTATTCGTGCAACGTGCGGATAATTCTTATTTGAGGGATTTCAAGTTGAGCTGCAATTCTTCGCGATTTAGTTGTAGGACTCTGTTCCACTAAAACCAGAATGCCTTTTACTTCATTCACATCTTGTCTACACCCACGTTCAGATGCAATGTGCGTACTTGGATGTTTACCGGTTTCACACAATGTGCCGAAGGTTTTGATAAATACGTTTTTACCCGGAATTCTACGATGCAGAAATCGCTGCTAATACTCTTCAACCGCAGCTGTGGCATTCCGTTGCAAAAAACAAAACAAAAAAAAACAAAAAACAAAGAAAAATCATATTCACATATTCCAGATTTGGATAGATGTGCAATTCTGTTTTGGGAGTATCTATACATAAAGTAACCGTTAATTCACTTTATTGGGGTGTGTGCAATTCAGTTATTAACTCGAGAATTTCGAAAAATTGGCACGAAGCATCACACCACAATTTTATATTAGGTACATACGACCTTTTGCATTATCAACAACGTCATTTGGATTCAATAAGAGATCTTTTGAGATATTTTAAAATAAAGTCAAGATACTAAAATCCTAATCTCTTTAAAGTCTTCCAAATATTATTAAAACCTCTGTAGTTATAATGTATAACATAAATATGTTATAGCTTTTATTACCTTTCAATAATTTTAGTTTATTATTTATACTATCCGAATATATGTTTCATTATTGTAATCAAATATATTAATAGTTTTAAACTATAAACTATAATTATATTTTAAAAAATTTGAAATTTGAAATTTGAAAATTTGAAAATTTCTTATCTTTTTAAAAATTTAAAATTTGAAATTGGAAAATTTGATATTTGAAATTGGAAAATCTATTATCAAGTGTATTCTTTTTTTTATTTAAAACAAGGTACGAGCTAAGAGAAGACCGAAAGAGAGAAGCGGCAAGAGCTTATGGACAAATGGATTCAATCAAAAAGGATATCCTTAGACTCCTTCGTCAGAAAACTGTTAACGGTAACGCCCCTCCTTCTACAACAGCAAATGAAAACGGTGAGAATCCGACAAATTTTAGCTCAGAGGTTTTGAATCCTGGAGAAACTTACGTAGAAGCACCTGTATGTCCATCATGTTCTCATTCTCCAATCATTTTGCCCAATCAAGGTATGAATATTACATGAATATTTCTCAGATTTTAACTAACTTTTCTTTAATCCCATAATTTCTAAATCTTTCTGAACATTTGACAACAGGAGAAAGTGGCGATGGGAAATGTGGAGAGGATGATTCTGAATATGAACCTTTAAAAAGTCCATTTCGCCACAGAGGTGGCAGAGGCAAAATGAAAGCTCAGCAGTCTGTAGACTTGGGAATGCTTGAAAGAGTTCCACAACCCTCACCTTATCCAATAGATACTTCAGTCAACGTAACATGCGTTCATCTATTCCAATTATAGAGTATTACAGCTATTTTCCAAGGTAAAGGGTATCTAATTTTTCTCACTAAAATTTATAGTATCTTGTTGTGATTTAAGGACATTTTTTTATTTATCTTTATTTATTCAATTTCATTCATAACTAATAATTTTAATGAATACACAGTTTTATTTACCATAAAGATATTTAAATTATTCATCAAAGCATATAGGCATTGCTACAGCTCCCGATCTGTCTTCTGGATAACGTCAATGCTGATGTGTTCACTGTCTGTGCTTTCCATCCGAAGCTAACGTTATCCTCTACGATGTGTGCTTTTATGACTCATCTCCTTACTAGCTGTGGCACTCTTACGTGTCTGTGTTGAGTTAAATCATTGCGTATAACTTTTCCATAATATCATCTAATCTCAAACGTCCAATAAGAATAACAATTCCACTATTAACACCTTCTTCACCCATGATATGATTTTTTTTGCTGCAGCCCGCCTTAATTTAATCTCAGTACTTGTTCAATTTCTCCTATCCACTCACTAAATTTCAACCTTCTAAGTCCTTCCATTTCCCTGAAGGTTTTGGGGCTCAGCAGCACACCCTCATAAAAGTTGAGTGATAATAAAATGGATGTCTTAAATCCTATAATAACTAAATATATAATATGATTCTGCTTCTATATCAACATATCTTTAAGCCTTAATTAATACCTATTTATATATATATATAACCTATGTAAAGCAGGAAGAAAAAATAACAATCGATAATAATATTACCTATATTATATTGAAAATTATATTAAATGTTTTATTTCATAATTCAGTAAATTATAATAGTGTTTAATAATATGTTATGATATATATCTAATTATGTTAAAATAATGTGATAAATATATAATACTATATTAAATTTTATGAACAAAGGGACAATAAAGAAATTATTAAGTAATCAGAAGGTTTGTAGGTAATATTATATAGAAGTGTAGAACTAAAAAATTGTAATTCTTGTCTAATTCTGGTTCTGTTTCAAGATATATTTTATTTGTAATTTTTACTAAATTTCCTATCACATTAAATCATTTGTTTGAGTGTAAAAATTTAATCCACACATGATTATAAACTATTAAGTTATTATTTATCATTATATATATATTAAAACCATATCACTAGCCCAAACTCCTGCTCGTTAACTAAGTTCCTATAGCATTGTTTGAATTTTCATTATATCACATCAAATAAAATTATGCTAATGAAAATATAAATTTTGAAAAATGGTCAATAGCAACTAAACACAATAAATAAAATGTACACATTAATAAATAAAATTATGTAGACAATATCTCAGCAACTTAATATTACAATTCTTTAGTTTAAAATATATTAAATCTCTTTTATTCTGATTTCTCTTTAGGATAGGTTTTATGAAGAAATACAACTGGAACAAAGTTATATATTTATTGCCTTGGTTTAAATAATATACCTTATATATATATATATATACTATATAACTATTATATATATATAATATATAAATATTAAATTAATATAGTATATATATAATATTATATTAATATATATATATATATATACTATATATATAATATATATATGATATATAAATATATTATTATATATATATTAATATTAATAGTAAATAATGCGCCGCTAGAGAAGCGTTGCGTGTACACTACTATAATATACAGGGGGAGCTGCTATATACAATAATTACAGCAGTTCCCTTTCATATTATTTCATTAATAATAAATAATAATAGATAATAATGTATCAATAATATATACAGCTTAATTTTATTATAATTCTATTTCTTTTTCTATTAATTTTGTACGAACTCAAATTAAATTAGTGGTATACTGTTATATTTTTGTATATTATAAAAGTGAAACTAATTGTTGAATACAAAGGTGTGGACAAAAATGGCGATGTATATTTTAAAAATAATAATTTGTAGATTTAATTATTATATATTATTATTATATTATTTTATTATTTATTATTAATTATTTTATATTATATTATTATATTTATATTATATATTATTTATATTATATTTGGTTATGACAGGTAAATCTTATCTGTGTATGCCTAGCTTAGTATTAGCTCTAATGCATGGAATAATTAAAATTACTTGGAGACCTTGATGTGGTAGTTAATTTATAAATAAGCGAAAGGACTAAAATGGATTAGCTGATAGACCGAGGCGTTACGGAAATGCACTGTCCCCCAATATACGCTCAAAATCCATCCCTCAATACTTATTAAATTACCCTACAACGACTAAATATAGAGTATCATCTCAACTACCTTCTTATACAATCATACACACTCTGCGACACCTGAACGCTAATTATCTTTATTTTCAGTTCCCCTAATAGAAAAATACAAGGCAATGACAACTTTTTTAAGGGCTCCCTACTTTAGAGGTCCATCAATCTCACCGCTGTATCTCTACAAACAGCCACTTTACGGGTTTACCTACATTGGCTTGTTTGGAGCCACATACTACATGGCATGCGAGAACATGACCCTTTCAGGAGAAACGCTTTAGTTTCCTCTCTATAACATCGGTTCCTATTAAGTTTTCTTCCTGTCTTATAAAACGAGATATAATACTGTTTTTAAGGAATGGCTAATACCTCACCAAATTTGATACCTAACTATTGACATAGATAATATTGTTCTCGAATAATTATTATTATCGTGAGAGAATTGGGATATAATCCGGGTTTAAGTTTTGCCGCAGCGTGGTTGTCGCAACGCACGGACTCGACTTAATTTTCTCAAGTATTGGCGATTCTCCTTGCTGGATTTAACATAAGGCACACTTTATACGCACAATATATATTGCCAACGGACATTTCTTGGTATTCTTATATATATTACTTAACAAAGAAGTGTTAGGACTAAATTAAATAATAAATATTAATTAATATATATATATATATATTTACTTAATCAATAGAATGTTAGGATAAAACGTAATAAAAAATAAATATATATTTAAACTATATATATATATATATATTATATGTATTAATTATATAATAGATAATATTATATATTAATTCTGATATTCGGCATTGTGATATATTTATTCTGTCTACTTACAATATATCTAGTACTATAGTAGCATAAAGTGTTATTACCAATTTACTACTTTATACATTGATCCTTCCCCTGTATATCATTGTTTATACATATCAAAAATTTAGGTGATAACTATATATATTCATTTATACATATGTAGATTATTATTATCCTACTTACTTTAATAATTTGCAATAAATTTATAAAATTAATATAATATATTATATATATAATATATGATATATATATATTTATAGTTAACAGGTTACGGTAATATAAAAGAGTGGATATAATAACATATTGTTAATAATAATTATCATAGAGTGTCAGAAGAAAGTCCACGAACCACACTCACATATTGTTATGTACGGGATAACACTAAAGGATCCTCATATATTTCATATATATATATATTAATATAATATATATATATATATATATATAATATAATAAATTAATATATATAATAATATTTTACTATATATATATATATATCTTAATTTATATATATAATATTATATTATAATAATAATAATATATATTATTATATATATATATTTATATATATCTATATTATATATCTTATATCTTATATATATATATATATTAATCATATATATAATCATTGGATAATACTCAGTTGTAAATGTTGTATCTTAAATTTAATATATATCTATAAATAATATATATATATATATAGTAAATATATATTATATATATATTATCATAATAATAATATTAATATTATATATGTTATATATTAATAATATTATAGTATATTATTTATTATATATATATATATATAATTATATAATATATATATATTTTATATATTTATATATATATATTATATTATATATATTATAATATTATATAATATATAATATATATCACTATATATATATATATATATATATTTATATTTATTATATATATATATCATATAATGTATATATATAATATTATTATATTATATTTATATGATAATATATGTATATATTATTATATATATATATATATTC